>VWPW01009927.1:106495-181292 GCA_013389825.1 Crypturellus undulatus | reverse complement strand
GGAGAGGAGAGGAGAGGAGAGGAGAGGAGAGGAGAGGAGAGGAGAGGAGAGGAGAGGAGAGGAGAGGAGAGGAGAGGAGAGGAGAGGAGAGAGGAGAACTAAATCTCACAGCTTCATGGGGTTTTTGCTTTTTCCCTCAGGACAGAAAATCAATGGGTGGAGGGCTAGAAAACCATCTGCAAACCCTATCAGGCTTACTGAATTTCAAGGGGGATCAAAAAGGCAGTAGCCTCAGATAGTTTCCAGAGCATTTGACTGAGAAGGATATTTTAACCATCTGCAGGCTGCAAGATGACACAGACCTGCACAGTGTGGCTTTCTGTCAGCACATCTGCATGAGTCCGCAATCATTTAGCCTGGGTAGTGAGCACTGCTCTGAACACCGTTGGTCATGCAAGTCAAACTCATTTAGCCACACGATCTTAGCACAGGAAGTCAGAAAAATCTCATGTTTGACCTTTCCAGGCCGTGTAGGGGGCTGTATTCAGGGCTTTCCCATGCAGATACCTGGACAACCCAACCACCCAGACAGGGCCTCAGGAGGCCTGAGCATCGCTCCAGTTTGCGGCTCAGCCAGCATCTGTGGGATTCTGCACTTTGTCCAGGAGAAGGTAATTAGTTTTTATTTAATATCTACTGCAATAGGACTCTGATCTCCACTTGAGACTATGCATGCTATGCAGAAACTGCAAAAGTGAAGATGGCAGCATGGCTTTACGCAGTGGCAAGAAGCCGACCGCTCTTAGCACTGTGCCACGTCCCTCTCGAGCCAAGTGAAGGCAGTTCCAGCAGGCTCCCACGCGAGGCAAATCTCGTCAGTGCTGCATGGAGAAGAGCTACGGTAGGGACTGTCCCCGCAGGAGCATATTGGACACCTGGGCCAACTTCAACCTCAATTCTGTGCTAGGTAATGTGTTCTGTGCTGGGCCTCTGCATGGACACACTCCTTCACAACACATGTGCCTTTAATGTGATTGAAGTGAATTCATGTCCAGATTTAGTGCAGTTCAGCCAATACAGTTTGGATTCACACCTTTAGTTAATTTGGATTATTTTTCTTGAGAGTCCCTATGTAAACAAGCTGCTAGAGATGTTGTGAAAGTTTAAAAGATTTGTGGCGGAGAAAATAATTGCAAGATCAAGGTTTGAGATTGCAGACGAGGTGTTAGAAAGCTGATTAAAGTTCAATCCAGATAAAACAGATGGATAGATGGCAGGAAAGGGGAAATGCTTTGAATACCCAGATGATCTGTAGCTAAGCCTGAGTTCTCTAGTTGAAGGGACACACTTTAGGGTTTTCCCTTTTACAACAGGAGAAGTGTAAGATGTAATGCTGGGCAGTCAGCATGCTTTGCACCTCCCACCTATTCACAAATGGTGACCGGTTTCATTCTCTAAGAACTCCGTGGACAGGCTAAAAATTTCAGAAAAAAAAATCACTACAGGGGTAACTTTGCTCCAGTGAAAGCCAATTCATGATTGATATGAACTTTCTGAACGCCTAAGGGCGTCTGTAGCAGTTACTGGAAAGCCAGCCAGCTTAGAGGTAAACCTGAGACACTAGTAGGCAAATGACACTGTTCAGAAACTTATGCGGAGAGATGAATGAACAGAAAGGAACTAGATAATCCATTTTTAGCACAGAACAAATCGAGTGCTAGGGTGACCCGGTGATCTCTACTAAGAAAGTTATTCATATTGGTTATAAGCAATCCATGAACAAACCATGAAGCTGGTGAAACTCTTTAGGCAAAATAAAAGGCATTATGGGAAACTGTAGAAATACCTCACGTAACTAGGCAAGCAGTTAAAGCACAATAACACATGAAAACACAGCAGAAGAAACAGCTTGACCATTCACGGCTTTAGCTGCTCACAGGGAGCGACTTCAGAAACACTGAAGACAACTCGATTAAAAAAAAAAAGAGAAAGAAAGAAAGAAAAGAGCAGTCCTACTTGCTGCTCAGCAACAGTCAGGGAAAACAAAACAAAAATAACAACAACAACAAACAGTTGGTGTGTTACACTGCTTAACGAAAATAGCAGTAATACTTCCTTGCAGTACATAATGGCAATGTACCTCTGGCTTGAACAGAGCGCACTGGGACCTCATTTGGCATCAATCTCTAAGATCATGAACTTCAAGAAGCCCAGTTATGCCAGCGTTTCGTGTATATACCTCCTCTTGTTCCAGTAAGAAAGTAGTGACTGGTAATAAAACTCAAGGGCCACCTGCTTAGGCTGCTGAAAGTATGTATTTTTAACATCCACTAAAGAAGTTGTAATCTTCAAAATATTCTTGTTAATTGAAGCAATGTCAAACAAACTGGAAGCCTGCCATTAGCTTTGATTATTTCCAACTGAAATGTTTGCAAATATCGGTTCAGTGGTTTGGGATAAATGTGCTTGTTTAAAATGAGTTGCCACACCACACAGGTCCTCATGTAGCTGTAGTTCAGACAAGGCCAACAGCTCACAGCAAAATCATAAACATGCAGGCTTCACGTCTCCCAGTTTTTGAGTGCTCTGAAAAAGATGAACTCTTCTTTCTACCATTATTATTTGTGTTAATGTCATTTCTAATTGTTACAGTTGCGAACAAGCACTCTGTGTCAGGTGCAGTAGGAGGAGTGTTCCTTTAAGTCATATATCCTGATGGCAATTGAGTTGCTCTGCAGGCTGACAGCTTCTTCAAGGGGCTCGCATTAAGGGAGTACAAAGCCCAGGACAAAATACTAACCTTTCACGCAGACAAAATACAAAATATTACTTCTTTCCCCCCTACTAAGAAAAGTACAGTTTTGACTTTCAGGAACGCTGGGTCACTGAACACTTGCTTTTTCTCCAGTGTTTTCTCCACTGATACATGCTGCCTACACAAACTGGAACAGGGCACTAATTAAGGTATTTACAGCACCTGATTTTAGGGATCTGAACTAGAAGCTTTAAATGCTTATCTGATGGTTCTCCCAGTCATCTCTGCTGGTCATGCAGGAGCACTAAGGTGACACTGCAGCTGAGTTGACCTAGAAGGCACTGCCACCAAAAGGGGAGGTCTCATACCTGCCCTTGCCCTGTCTACGTATTTCCCTCCCTTCCTCACATTGCTTTTTTACTTGGATGCTACTGCTTTAACCTCCTGATGTGGCCAGCGCAACAGGGTGCTCTAGCTCAGGCTTGCTTGGTGTGATGATGACCCAAGCTGATACGTCTGAACAAAGCCAAGCACTTCCCATAATTCAAAATCTGAAGCAGATGGTACCAAGCATGGTTTTAGGCCAGATTTCATCATTCTGTTTGGAGAGAAATGACCTGGAGGTGGGAGCTACAGCCTCCTTCGTGCCCTGCTAGGCTGCCTCTCTGCCACCTGCAGGGAATGGGGGCTACCGCCAGCCCACCAGGCTACAGAGACGGCTCTAGGGTTTATTCCCACACCTCTACCCAGAACAGCTTTTCCTCATGTGGACTGAGAGGGAAGATGGAGCTACAACTATGTGCATAGGCTGGCCACATCCATCCCTTCCCGGACCACCTTCCCATCCTTTCCCAGCCCACCTTCCCTGCCTTGCAGCAGAGCTGGGGAGCTACAGAAGAGAATCAAGGCTTTGAATCTCCGCGTTAACCAAAGCCAGGGCTCTGGTACTGTTGCCTAGTGAGACACGTAAGGAATGAAGTAAGAATCCTCAGAGGGCCATTTCCTGGATTTGTAGTTCCAGTAAGATTCGTAGTATTTGTGTTTAATTATTTTACAATGCCTCTAAAATCTGGAGATAATTTGCACTTTCTGCTTATGCCGTAGAAGGTATAATAAACATCTCTCTAATGCCCAGTAAACACTTGCCCCTTATTGTTCTCTTTATTTTTATGCATGCATTCAATTTCATAGCAACAATAAAGTTACCCCAGGCTGCAATCTTTTACTTCTTGGGTGGTTAATGCAGACACTTTGGCCATAGGGCCTCAGTGAATGGGCTCTCCCCTGGAGCTGCATTATAACTGCCCAGATATTCATTACTTTTACTTATTATTTAATTCTAACATACAGCAAAAACACGGCCTCAGTCTATTCAGGATATGTCCTATAAAACCTGAGGCTTGCTGGACACAGGCAATCTTAGTGGAATTAACACCTCAGGCCTGTTTTTACATCAAGTTCAAATGTAGGCAAATCCACTGACAGCAGAGATGATCTCAAGTTGCACCAAGACGAAAAGGATCAATAAGATGCTTCCCAAGAGGCTCATAGCCCTGTACAAGCACATACTGCAGGACAGTATGTGTAGACTCACAGTTTACAGCACCGCTACTCAAGTGAAACTCTCCATTTTGGATAAGGATCTGACAGGATACCAAACAAACCACTTCACATTTCATGACTGGTTGATCTGTAAGTTTCTTTACACCAGGTCCTAACTATACTCCAGCAAAATCTTTTCTCCCAATATAAAGTTTCCCCCAAAAGCTCTGATTCAGTAACAAGATTTCCTTCCACCTTTGGCAACAAGATCATTAATGAGCTTTCATGCATGGAGAGGAGTCACCTTCCTCCTCCCCCGCTCCAAAGTGAGAAATCAAAATGCCACATTTAAAATTTCTACAGGAAACTTTACCTTTGTTCATTAAAAGCACCCATCAAGAAAACTATATCTTGACTGAATAGTTTGATAAATTTAACTGGGAAAAAAAAAAATATTTCTTCTGTTTCCTGCCATTGCTTTTTTTCCTCTTCTTAATATTATTTCTAATTTCAGGCATTGCTGATCCAGCTCACCACACAAACGATAGAAATGACCACAGTAACCTTTCCGGATGTGTTACTCACTGCAGATACACAGAAGCAACCTGCACTTCTAGAGCAAAGGTTGACTTGGGGGATCAACGGAAGATGGCAGAAGGATCCAACTCTACAATGATGTTCAGCACCCATACACAGAAAACTCTTCTGATCACTATTCACTCTTTTTTCTTTTAGGGATGGGGTAGAGACATCATTTATAATTAATCTAACTGATTTCCTCTCTGAAAAAATTTTTTAAAAAGTAGTCATATACTGCAGTGCTCAGCATTATTTGGTTCTTGGACAGCTCTGAAGATGAGTTGGATAAGTGTCATTGCATGTTCAATGTATGAAACAAGCTGAACCATTACGCTAGATAAAATAAAATCAGATGTTTAGTACGAGTTTAATATGGGAAGAAAACCAGCTCTATTTACTATAACTCAAATGAATTCAACTGCAAGCACATACCAGTTATGCCCATGGTTACTTGGCAATGCATCTTCAAGTCACAAGGGAATGTTTCTGAGTCAGGGGCCTGACCACCACAGATCAGTCTCCTCAATTTCTACTGCCCTGAGCTGAGGGCAAGGGGAGTAGAGTTTTTCAAGGAAAAGTCAGAAACAAGCTCCATCCTGCTCAGGCTCCAGATGCTACGAAGTATTACCTTTCTTTACTTAAGATTTATCACAAGACACTAAAATTGGCATTAAGTAACAAGGAAGGAGACACACACACACACAGCTTTGTATTTGCATTGTTATTGTGTAAAACAAGAAGCACACACGGAACTGTCACTCAAGTGTCAGCTGGAAAATATTTAGGAAGTACCACCAGGGATGACTGGCGAACAGTTTTCTTTGCATCTTCAATATCTTTCAGGCCACTACATTTGAACGAACACCAGCATGCATACGGGAGACTATGCTGACAAAATGGATGCAATGAAATTCAGTGCACTTAAAACACCTCAGATAGATAGGCAATCACCTGACATAGTGAAACTTAAAAATACTTTTTTTCTAATAGCTCCTGAAAGTCTTCCCTTAATCTTATCTAAATCACCACTATGAGATAGTGATAATTACTTTTTCCAGAGTAATTCAGTTCTTTAAGCACTGCAGACTATCACCATCACCGTGTATGTGTTGTGGCCCAGAATTGTGGTTGACATTTTAAATAAGACTGTGCATATGCTAAAGTGTAGATTCCAGAAATTCACAGATTCGTTCCAAAGACAAATAGCAATTCAAGTTACATTTCCTGAGCAGAACCACACCAACCCCCTAGTGCGGTCTTGGGGGACAGTACCTAGGAGGAGGGCGATGAGATGGAGCCAGGCGCTTCCCAGCAACTGCACAGCCCCGTGGGGCAGGGAGGAGGCAGGAGGAAGGAATGGCCAGAAACAGGCCAGAAGTTGGAATGAGAGTGACCCGGATGAGGCAGAAGGAACCTAAGGGCAGGCCAGGCAGCCCAAATAGGCTGCTCAGGGACCTCCTTGGAGGTTTTCAAGACCCAACCCAGAGCTGAGTCTGTTTCAAGCAGCAGGACAAAGAGGTCCTTCCCAGCCTGTGTGGCCCCAGGATACCATGAAATAAATGCTGTTGTAGTTCTGAGAACAACAGCAATATTCTTTTTCTTAAAGATACTTTCTCTCTGAAATGTATGAACAAAATAGCTTAGGATCAGTCTGAGCATTTCTATCGGTTCAAAATGAAGTATCTCATTTTTAGAATATTAACTTGTAAGCAACTAAAGTGAAGTAAACTTCAAACAATTTCAAATAGAATAAATGGAAACTACAACTTTTTGCAAGTGTTTAACCAAAACACTCTTAAAGAATTCGTTGTTCTTGTTTCCTTCCCAGCGGGAAATTAACTAAACCAGCAAAAGGTGATGTAGCGCTGTAGTTGACCAAAATCTCCATTTCTTGACAGAGAAAAAAACAAATTGGCTAAGATTTCACACAAGCAACTATAGAACTTCGTTACAAGATCTTTCTGTGTCTACTGACAGTTGAGGAAGCAATTTTACAAGGCACTGCATGTCCTTACCTCTAACCGACTGCAGGGGAAATTTTACATGCCCAGCCTTTTGCAAGAATGCTCAGCATCCTGCCAGCTCAGACCCTACTTCCTCTGGGAGCTGGCCTTAACTTTTAGCCCACTTTAATCATGCTGCAGATTGAACTGTAGAGAAAAATTATAAAGATGTAGAGCACTATTACTATTGGCATTTATTGCTATTACATAAACAAACCTTTTGTACTTTTTCTATTCTATTTCCATGCACAAAAAAATGAAAAACAATGTGAAATTAAATACATCACACTAAGTGATAAGTCATTGCTGGAAAGAAGTGAACCACAGAGAGGTGTGACATGGACACCAACAGGTAGAATTTTTAGGAGAGGTAAAGTCTTTAATCTGCAGCTTTTTGCTTATTCCTGTACAAATTTCAGTGAAAACTAACTAATTTTCAAATTTTAGGGCACTTCTCAGAGTTGTGTATTGATAAATTATAACAGGTATTTGACAAATATTTTTGCTTCATAAGTTATTTTTAAAATATCTCTTAAAAACGCAATGTTAGTTATAATTGTTCAAAATTTTATGTCAAAATAGTTCATTTAAATGTATCCCGTCATAGGTAAAAGAGACCCAGAAATAGTTTTGCTGTTTGCTATCACTTGAAACTTGTGTCTACTCATTAATTACTAATATCCATGTTCACACTTCTGGTCCACCTAAATAAAGTGTGCTCCATATTGATAAAAAAGCTGAAACTGATGGGAAGGTGGCAGAAATCAGAGGAATTAGGAAGGGGCAGGGCTGCTCTTGCAGATCTTTAAAGTCAATGCACTGTCTGGACTCACTGAGTCCTTTATAGGCATGACAAATCCAAGCAGCAAGAATAGCTAAAAATATCTTTTCCCTGTTAAGCTGAATAGAAAACTAATCATATTGCCTCCTTTTAGATACAGACTTTGCTACAGCTATACATTTTTGTCATCTGCAGGCTGGAATATTGCCGTTTGCTCTGAGATGAGCTACGCATGAACATTTCAGCTGGTGCAGCCAGAATAAAAGCTGATTTCAAAACCAGGCAGATTCAGTCATAATTCTGGTATGTCCTCTTGCCGTTCTATTGCCTTTCTCTGCCATTCTCATTTCAAGGGCCAGAGCCTGATAAATGCTCTCTTCCTTGTCTTTCACAAGATAAATCATGCTCACTAAATACTGAAGCTCTCCTAGAGATGCCTGTACCTGAAGATTTTCTTCCTGCAAAGCTGGGTCTCTGCCACCAGGTCTTGTGCTTCTTCCCCAGACTCACAGGTTCCTTAAGTTCCTAACCCATAGCATCTACTGTTTGGTGCAATCCTATCAAAAAGCGCATTCCCCATGTTGCTGCATCTTGGTACAAAACACATGATTCTAAAATCTTGCACCTCACCCTAAAAGCATCAAGAGAACACGTGGAAAGCCAAAAACAAGATTACTCTGGCAAGAGATCCCTTACTTACCAACGGCACTCACTAAGAGCAGAGATCAGGACACTGCATTGCCTTCTTTCTGAAGGCTGATCTTTGATGAGAAGGTCTACAAAACAGGTTCACCTGCCTCCTTCACGATAGATATCCCAGAGACACAAAATCAGTATGTCGGGTTAGGCAATTGATAGCATTTTCTGTAATTCTGAATTTCTTTTAATTCTTTCTTTGGGCACCTTTCTCAGAAAATCTTAGTAAGACCAAAGAGAATAGTTGCCAAAGCATGCCTATACATTTCTGTAATACATTTTATACTGATCTTCCACTTGCTGTATAGGAAGAGCTTTTAAGCACTGTAAGTAGGATGCAGGACAGCTGGCAGCCAGACCCTATTGTCTCCCTTCCCTGTATGACTGTAACAAGCAACTGCAATCTGCCCTCTGCCATATAGCAGCTCAAGTACAAGAAAAAAAATAGCATTTCTTACCACAGATTACTTTTAAACCAGACAGAGGAGAGGCAAGAAGGAGAACAGAAGACAGATAGCACCTGGCACAATCAACCCTGTGATACACTTACTTTACAACTGTGAATCTCTATTGCTTTGAATTGAATTATATCACCAGCAACCTGGAAATCAGTGGAGGTAAATCATGCCCTTTGCAATTAAGAGAAGCACAGTGATTCATTCTGTAAACGTCAGCCCCCGAAAAAAAAGATAAAAATATATAGGCTATAAAAGCAAGACATAGACAGGGAGAGACATATCACCTATAAAGGTGTAGATAAGGAAATAGCATCTCTGCAATGTCACAGCCAGAAACATTTTAGCTAAATTTTTGCAAATTAGTGTTCTGCTGTTGCTCCTTCTGCTAATAAGCACAGAGTTGGACATTGGCTATGCTTCCTATTAAAGGCCTTAGATCAGATACTACAGCTTAACTCCACAGTGTTGTCAAGTGTCGTTCAATATAATGAGACAGAATTCAGAATTGGGTGTCTCTGTGCACTACTGCAGCACAATCAAAGTTTGGCCAGACCAGGAACAGTTTGAACTGCCTTGGATCAGAGAAACATGGGTGAAAGTCACCTTACTGTTTGCTATGCTTCCATAGTGCACACTGGCTTATAAGTGCACACTTAAGCTGGTCCAAGACACAAAGACAGCATGCGGATCATGTGGCAGTCTGCTCTTGAGAAACCCACCACTAAAGATGTTATGATTCAAATAATGTTTTTATAAGATTATCTCAGAAAGTCAATCTAATTGTGCAAAATCTGTGCTCCTGTTGACCTTTAAAAGTGAAATCGCCTTTTTCTTCCTATTTACAAAGAGCAGAAGGATGCTCTTCCAGAATTGCTCAACCTCTAAGCACTGGTTGCCTCAAATTCCATGGATACAACTTCCCAGTCAATTTTCTTTCCTTGTATTAGGAATGTAGATTCATCTTTTTGGAACATTGTTCAGAATAGGGGCTTCATGGTGGATAGCCTGGTATATACTTATATATAGCACAAGGAATCAGTGTGGCCCCAGGGAGGGATCCCAAAGTCCATCAGCTGGAATTAGGATTGCTTGTTATCCATATAACATGGTATTTCTCATTTCATATGAGCAAATCATACTTTTTGGACAAAAAATATATATGATGTGTCTTTTCCCTCTTTTAGACAACAGCAATTGCATATCTTGACACCCTGCATCCTGGGTGCCTGGTTTGTTGGGTATCCGGAAAAGCAAATCCTGCAAGTAGCGAAACTGTGAGTACACTTTGCTTTCCAGATCAGAAGGTAACAGAGGGAAAGGAATTTGTTCTTTTTGTCACACGGCAGCAATCTGAAGTCCCAGTACCTCCTCATCCTGTCATTTGCTGCAAGAGAAGTTTTGAAAACCTAATCATCCCCGGGACTCCTGATGTATTTGTATTGTACTTTTAAACCACCATAAACCCCTTTACGCAATGCTTAGACAGAAAATGAAACTGGAATTCAGTTTCCCATGTCAGAAGATTCCACACACACTTCAAATACATTTATCTGATTTAAATGAAAGGCCTGAAACCTTATTGAGTGGGCAGTGTAGCTAGAGTGAAGGACTCGTGCTGTGATCCGGTACCTCTGGGGCTGTCTTCTCACATTAAGGAACTCTCCAATTCATCTACAGTAAAACAGTCTCTAGTTGGAGCTTCTGATCAAAATGAAAACTTCATTCCCCCTGTAAAGTATTGATCCATTTGAGACTTACCTAACCTGCCTAGCTTTATCACCTAAGGCCTTCTGGGCTCAAGACAAAACCATGCAGTTCTGCCTAAAGAGCTCCCGACAGACTCTCCATCATCCTCCTGCCTTGATTTGTCGGCGTTCAAACACCTAGCAAATTCAGAGGGTACTCAGCCCCTCCTAAAAGACTGCTTGCACATACCACACCATAGCATTTTCCCTTCTCATAACCAAAGAAAAAAAGCCACCTTTGGCATCCTTTCATAGAGCCACCTTTAAAATCAATCATTTGGCTTTCAGAGGACACAACAGATCCACAGTGAAGACCGAGACTACCAGGGCAGCAGCGGGACTTCTATGAAGAGCTTTGCACAAAGCCATAGGGCCTCCCAGGCTCGCGGGACCACACTTATTTTTAGCAAATCTTCCTTCCCTTTTGTTCACTTACGACATCATCATGAACAGTGGGCATTATATAACCTACTCAGACAGCCCTTCCAGAAGGATTGCTGTAACTCATCAAGCTACAAGAATGGGGGGTAAATGTACTTCAGCAGCTTAAAGCAGTTGATAACACAACCATTTTGCCCCCCAAGAAATATTTAATCAGATTTCTAAATATGAATTTCACTGTTCTTCATGTTATAGTGCTTAGGTGTAAAAGGAGGCACTATAGCAAAAGCACAATAAAGTTGATACAGACAGGCAGCCTGAAATTATGCTTATGATATATAAATATGTATCCTTTGTCCCCTTTAAGATTTATACCCCTGTAATTTCTGCAGTATGATTAAGGTAAATAACCTTTTTAGTATAAGTTATCTATCCTGGCACAGTTTCTTCTCAAATAAGAAGGGAAACAGGTATATCAATACGATGTACCACTCACTGCTAAAATTGCAATTACACAAGAGCAGCTGTATTGATGCAATTGCTTTAGTAGGAAGAGATGATGCCCTCAACAAAAATGGCTGTATTTTACATACCTGAACACACACCCACACATGCAGACAGCTAGCCAACTCTCGCTTTTAATGAAGATATGTAAAGAAAAGGCATGGATTATGTGACACCCAGTTAGACAGCATTTTGTACCGGGAGAAGCAGTGTATCAGTAGGCCACTTTTCTGTGGTTGTATTTCACACCTCTAACATTGCATGGAGACACACTCTGATGGCACACTCTGATGCAAATCAATAATGTTAGGAGCAGTTTCAATGAATCTCAGGAGATAAGATTGTGCTCTGAAGCTCTGAGGCCAGTTTTAGATTTACTTGTTTCTGAGTGTATGCTCAATTTGCTGTGCAAGGATAGGTACCCCCAGCTCACAACATGTGCTGAATGCCTTTACCTCTCTCTCAGACCAGTGGGAATGTAAGGAGCTGGACAACTCGCAGGAAGAGAGTTACTGAAGTGATTCCTCTCTGTGGACCTGATCACACACCGGGCTGCACCCCGTCTGTTGCTGCTGAAGCAGGTCGAAGCACAAAACAGGCATCATCTTGGAGATCACAGAAAGTCCTTGTGTTAGAAGACAGATGGTATCTCCTCAAGCTGGTGAACAAGACAGAGCTGCTGGGAAACCAGGATGGGCGGAAACTGGGGGTACCACTGGGGTGTGTCAGGAGGGCAAGACAGGGCTGCGCTATCAGAACTTGCTAAGCTACATGCAGATTTTTTTCCAGCATGGCTGAATGGCATCAGCCCTTGAACAGCTGGCTGGGGCTAAAGACGGCTCTGCAGCACGCAGAGGTTGCCTGTGTCTGCCACAGATAAAATACTGCCAGGGAAACTTTGGAACAACACACTTTGGAATTAAAGGAGCATAAGTGCAGGGCACATGATTGTGCCATCTCCCCCGCTCTCCATGACACCACAAGAACAGGAGAAATTGCACAAACAAAGCCTATTTTCATGTTCTTTTTCACGGAGTATAAATAAGATTACTGCATAAGCAGAAGGGCAGTCACACTGGCTTACGTGATGACAGCACTGCGATACTCAGAAGCTGGATGGGAAAGAAAAAGCGACAATAAAAAAAAACCTCTCAGCAGTCTATTTTAAGGAGTCATCTTATATAACAGGAAGCAAGCACAGTTATTCTGGATGCCTGAACACCGTCTGTCACATTGCCGTGAGCGAAGGAAGTATAAATAAGTATGTGTGACCATTCGAAGATTATTCGTTTTAATTAGTCCATAATAATATTGGTTACATAAACCCTTGCGGGTTGAATTAGAGGAAGAAGGTGGCAAAGAGATTAAGCCTATATAATGTCTAAATCGCTCCAAAGCCAAGGGGCAAAATAGGCCTTTCCTCCCAGCCAGCAGGCTTGGCGGCGAGGAGGGCCGCGTGTGGGGTCACAAGCACCAGCCCCTAACAGTGGTCCGAATCCCTTGGGGCAGGAAGATTTGCTCTCGGGGAGGCAGGACATGTGCAACTGGCCCTCGAAACAGGAGCACTTTTCTGCCCAAAAGCTAACACGGAAGCGTCAGACACCTACACGCAGCTCAGCTGACTCCAGGGTGTCCCTGAAGATGGGGTAGGCCTTAGCCCTTAGCCACTGCCCCAGCTTAGCTGAAAAGAATGATTTAACTCAGAACAGAATTCTACTGTTTTCTGTTCTGCTGCCAAACCAAAAAGAAAAATTCTTTATACAGCTACAGTTATTAACTCTGATCAAAATTAACCAAAGAATTCTGGGAGCATTAACCAGGTCTTTGCGCTTTACCCCAGTAAGGGCTACCTGCTTCTCCCAAGGCTGCTCAGACACAGAGGCAGCAAGGCCGGTTGTATCCAGAAATGTATCGTCACAGAGAGATTTGAAAACTTCGGGGGAAAAAAATATACATTTATATAGGACTGTGCATAATACACCAGTGGCAAATTTTAAGCAAAGTTAACCTGGTGTCCCTTCATACATTGCTGTATGATTTCATACCAGCTGGTTCATGGAGAACTTGAAATTTGTCCCACTCTGTCCTGTGACATTCAGTCCTTAGATATGAAACTAATATGGAACTAAGAAGCCTCCTAATCAACAAATGAGTTTTAGAACAAGCGACAAAAATGGTAATTATGTTAGCGAATTAAAATAAAAATAAATATAATTTAAAAGTGATTATTATGCAATACTTATGTAATGCTTTACTGGCTTTGATTCATTCAGTCCTCACTATGCCAGATTCAAAAGGCGAAAGACCCATTTAGATGTATTTGTCATATGTATTAATAAGCCCTCCCTTGACAAGAAAATATCAATATCAATAGTAAGAACTTCATATATATAAATCCCAAACTAATATATAAACTATGGAGACACATTGTTTTGATTGTACTTTAAAAATGTGAATATTGGAAGTTTTTTTAAAGCAAAAAAGTAATAAAACTCTTCTGCCTCACCATCCAGACAGCTATAATCACGTTTCTCACACTGCTTTCCAACCCATCATTATCAGTACTGTGTTACAGCAAGATAATCAAATGCTCAAGAAAGCTTTCTCCATGTCTGATAACAAAATGTTTGCTCCAGATGTTCCTGACTGTGTGGCAGCTTTATCACCAAAGTGCAACACTATGGAGGTGAAGACAGCCAGAAAAGCCCACACATCCACGGCGATGGTGCAGACCCCAAAGCAATCGGAGAGCCCCGGCTTCCTAGGGTGCTGTCACTGCCCAGCTGACTTTATTCCACACAGGCAGCTCAACTGAACACTGCAATATCCTCCCAGCCCCTTCGGTGCCTGCTCGAGCAGCATGTTTCTCATTTACAAGAAGTTTTGAGTAGCCTGTTGCAAGGTTGTCACTGCAGCTTTTCAGCAACGGCAACAACAATCTAAAACGTCAGGAAGAAAACTGGCTCCAGAAATGTTTTATGCCTTCAGTGAATCCAAGGGTGGTTGAACAATGATGATGCCACCTACTCTGATCTCTCTTGGTAAGACTATGATTCTTCCCATTGTGTGTTTCTGTTATTTTTCCAGCCAAGCTTTGAATACACTGAGATTCAGGCTCCTACACTTCTTTGGCATGGTTATTCCATGGGGTAAGAGTACAGCTCTCTTTCAGGGACTTGTTCACAATATTCAGATTAAGTTTTTCTTTGTTTCCTCCACTTATTGATTGCTCCAACCCATCTTTTATGCTAAATAATATTTTTTATCTCTTTCTTTGAGGGAGTAACAGCCCTCAAATTTGGGGGCTGTTCTATCCCTCAGGCCACATCAGTCACCACTTAAGCAAACAATAGATATTTAGCCCCATTTTTTAGCACTCATTAATTATTCTTAATCCCCTTCTCTGAACTCCCTCAGTGCTCAGTATCACTCAGAATAACAGAGCTAATATTCCCCATATTCTTGCAGCATAATACTGGAGAGAGGAATTTCTATATTCCCATGTTTCTGCAGTGGCTGTTGCATCCGGGATCCCTCCATCCCTATCCTCCTTCAGCATTACTGCTTCCAGTGCCAAATCCTGCTTGTCTTACCCACACGGAGAGTGCAACTGGAGCCAAGCCCACGAGCAGGATTAAAAGCTGCCTTTTTCCCTCCCTCTGAATCTCTGCTTACCTCTCAGTTTTTGTTTTTAATTAATTACTCTGTCTTTCAAGGTTTAATGCAATGTCCATGTTCAAAGTAATAAAGAACCCAATTTTGAAGGGTTTCTACTTAATTTCAATAGCACCTAAAGCTACTGAATGTTAAGCATCTAAATACATACAAATCTGTCTTTAGCACTATTAATAACGTACTGTGCTCAAGCCAACCAAAGCAGATATGTTTGAGACAATTCACAGGCTGATATTTAGGAATCAAATTTCTTTCCAAGTCCTATATTTTCAGAGTTGTACACTTCAGCTTCAAGAGCAAGGTAGGCATTTTTCTATACCACCCTACTTTATGTTTAGAAAGGCAACTCCTTATATCACAATGGTCACTGTCAGCAAATGTTTACTGAAAAAAAAAGAGTTAAAAATGCAGCAAATACTAATGCTTTTAAGAATCAATAATATTAAAAATTACTGATTTTGAGCCCTGTACAATTAGCGAGGCAATCTCTCTGACACACCAGATGATATTCACCGTTGGTACTGGTATTTTTGGCTCATACCAGTAAAAGCTCTACAATGCCATGCAGATGGCTCTGAACCCCACTATCCTAGGAAGCGGCTACAAAGCAAAGGCTGGGGAGCGCCTGCACCACATTTTGCGCGGTACATCTTACCTGCCACAAAACCAACCCTGCCCTGCCGGCTGCAGCGCAAGTAAAGAGAATGAGTGGAGAATGTATCTTTGTCCCTCTTTGTCCCTTTCTCCACCCACTAGGATGCTTTGTCCCTCAAGAGGTCAAGCAGGAGTAGAGAAAGTGCTGTTCTACATTTCGAGTATACGAAGGCAAAGGAATGGTTATACGGCCCATTGCTCTCCAGGAGCCTCAGCCCATCCACACCCACCTGAGGCCAAGAGAGAGTCCTAATCAACTTAAACAGCAAAAGACATAAGGCTGGCAAGACACAGGAAGGTGACAGAAATGCTCATCTTCTGCACAACACTAATGCTTAATAGAACACATAAATCAGAAAAACAGCTCCACAACCCAACAGAGTAGCTTTGGCTAAGCTGTATCTTGTGACTAAGCTGTATCTGAGAGATGTATCTTGTTCAACACATGACAGGAACTACTAAAATCTCTGATAAAGATGAGATGATGAAGTAGTATCTACAAATAACTTCAGTACTTCAGCACCTCCAAATTCACAGCCAGGTCTACACATCCTAAGGTGCTCCGATGTCAGAGACACAACAAAGCTCAGAGGAGCCGTCACAGCCGTACTGTCAGTGAAGGACCTTACTTTCAAATAACATTTCAATCAATGTTAGTGGGTACAAAGAACACCTCAAAAATCCTTTTCTATTGAAATGATATTTCTTTAAGAAATCTGACTGTTTTGCTCATGTATACCACAAAGTTCAAATGCTAGGCATATATTTGGTGTTCACTTGACACCTGACTTGTCTTGTGATACATTCCATATTTCAACTTTCATGGGCTGTCTCTTTGCTAGTCCCTACTTCTGTAAAAATCTCCCAAGCTTTTTTTGAGATTGCATCATCCACATCTACATTTATTTTCTCCATTTTGACTAGAGTTGTTTACATGTATCACGTGGCAGATTTTATCACATATTGTTGATATAATCCAGCACTCATTTAAAACATTGTTCTATCACAACTGGCTACAGCTGCAGAAAACCTTCAGACAAAAGTTTGGGGGTTTATTTTTTTTCTTTTAAATGTGCTTTTTCCGAAATTAGGTTTTTGTTCCAGCCTTTCTGCAGTATTTTAATCAAAATAGTTGCTAATCTCTTTACTGAAAAATCTAGCATCAGCTAGAATACTGAATAAAAAAAAAGTTATACCATAAGAAACAAGGAGGTGGAGAGTGGTCTGGAAGGTATTTAGGTCCTGAAATATCATAGCTTAACATGTCCTCCAATGGGGAGCAACTAAAATGGCAGATTTTCTTCCTAAATCCAGCGAGTAAATATCATCCCAACTTCACAGCAAGGTCTCACACGCAAAATATTTCCTTTATTTCTACAACAGCCACAGCACATAACCACATCTCAGCCATGAAGACATTGTATACTCCTTGACTGGCCCAGTGGATGCACTGCTCACTATTTACTCAAGATGCCCAGGTAAATGCAATAAGTGGTTGCATAGTAGTAGCCAGAAGATTTTCTTATCCCTTCCCCCAAAGAATTTCTTGCACCTCCTCAAAAGCAAGCTGCTGGCTATAAACAGGGCATTAAACTAGAAAGGGCATGAACTGGATCCAGAAGTTATTTTCATTTTGCAACAACTGCTGCTTACTGCACCACTCCTCTCCAGGTGGTGATGTGCCAAGATGCTTCCTACCATGCAGTAATTGTTAGCACTTGACACAGCTTTGGCTCTGCCCAGTGCAGTGATGTGATCTTTGCTTCGCTAGCAGATATAGTTTTTGCTTCATGAGAGCCTGGCTCTGGTTTGGAGTGCATCTAGTAAGTTAGAACTATGTCATGAGAGTGTGGCTACTGTCTGGCTACTTAGAAATGCCGTTCGAAGTCATAGTTTGCAGAGGGCATATGACTTTTAAATGTATTGCATTTCATGTTCACTAATCAGGCCAGATTAAAGCTGACATGTAAGGATCTTGATCTTTTAGTGAAAGGTGTTGTTCTAACAACATCTCTCCTCAATAACATGACCAGATGTGGGTTGGCAAACTCCAGGGCCAAGAAGGTGTCAGCCAGAAATACCTACGGGAACCTATCAAAGAGCTTTGAGGCAAGAAAGGCATTCCATAGAAAAAATAGGATCCATTAATAATTAGATTAAAATTTTCTGCTGGCAAACCCCCTGAAAGATAAAAGAGGAGAAAAGAAAGAAATGTGAAACTGTATTCAAAGGAAATCAGGAAAATAAACAGAAGTACAACCTAAGGCAGTGCAACATTATCTGTCTGTCACTTGCACAACAGTACTACTATTTCATCTTTCTTCTCAATTGGCAGAACATGAGGCAAACAATTATAATAATCTAAATTAATTTACATTTTGAAAAGAGCATAGAAAAAGAAAAAAACATTTATATAATAGGTAATGTAGTAGTAGACAGTGGAGGCACTGTTTAGAGGCAATTATTGTAACTACAAATTGTAAAGAATATTATTTAGGAGACTTTTCATTGAAATTGGTATCATGTTGGTGCAGAAATGACTTATAGTTGAAACAGCAGCTACAAAATATTACTAAGCTGGGCTTGGCAACTTCTTGAATGCTGGTCTTTTAGCAAATGCACCTGAACCCCACAATTCACCCTCTAATGCCAACTACAGCAGCCTAATTTAGAAACAAACAACAGGATCCATAACTACTTACACAGTTAATGGAGGGAGATAGGCTCCTCTGCCCTTAAAAATAATTTTTCCAAAAATCTACCTTCCAAGATACAAAAGCAAATTTCTTTCATATTGGCTCCTTCATCAAATATTTCACATCTTAAAAAGTAAAATATTTAGTTTTCATGATTATTTATTTATTTGTCAGTGCATCCTTCAGGAATAGGAACACACATAATCACTAATTTTTATGCTATTAAATATTTCTGCTCCTGAGACACTGACAATTGACCGATGGACTTCCAAATGAGGCTTCTAGGACTTCGAAACATCAGAACAAACTGTGCAGGTCTCCTTCCTCTTGGACACATTTTTCTGCACCCTGACCCAGTGCAACAGAAGGTTTGATCTGTGGGATTCTAGTGCTGGAATTACGGTTTCCAGAAGTATTCACGGGAAACACTGGGTAGGGGAAATGTTGTAGCACCTAGGATGCCAGTGACAGGAGACCTACTACACAGGGACCAGGGAAAAGGCACAAAGGCAAGAGCAGAAGGGCAACACACGAAGAGACCATGGTGATACGAACTGTAAGTCATGGTGGAGGCAACTAAAGGCGGTAGATTGGAAAAGTCGTTAAGAACAACTGCAAGTACGTCAAAATGCAATTCATACATGAACACCTTGCTGCCCACTGGAACTGCCAGCATCTTCCTGACCAGCACAATTTATCTGCTGAAATTGTGATATATATTGCATTCACAGCGAATTTGCTGTTAGAAGAGGCTTCCTGGGCAGAGCTTTCCTGAAAGAGAAAAAAACAGAGCAGCACCTCTGCAGAAACTCCTTCACACGGAAACTCCTTCACACAGCAATCTTTCATCATAAACTCCCTTTGCAGATGGAAAAATCTTTCAGAAGCAAAAATCCACACACTGAATGAGCAGTTCTGCCAAAAGTTTGCAGAAAATTCCATTTGCATACTGAATCATCATCTAAATCATTCTGCATCATCTAAATCATAGATAACCACAGTGTAAATGTACTCAGAGTTGAAAAAAATGTACTAACGTTATTTTTAAGCACAAGTTTCCTTCAGTTATAACCTGATATTCCATTCATTTCAGTACATGAATAATAGCTTCAGGTTCTGTAGCTGGAACTGAGTTATTTTGTATAGTGAAATTACGGCATCTAATTTTGAATCTTCTCTGTACCAACAAATCCAAGTTTCCTGATCACAGCTAACATACCTGTACATATGCCATTTCTGACAGATGTTTGTCTGCTGTCCTTTTAAAGACAACCTGTTATGACAACTTCACAACTTTCTTAAGCAATCCATTCCATTGTTCTGTTATTCTTAGGAGGCTTTTCTAATCTAATCAGAAAAATCCTTGCCTTGTCTAATCAGAAAAATCCTTGCTATAATTTGTCCTATTCATCACAAATATGGAGAAAATATTCTCTTTCACTTTTCAGCTGCTTTTTATATATTTCAAGACTGTCATCAAATCCCTCGTCAATGTTGTCTTTAAAAAAACCTGTTTCTTTCAGTCTTTTCTTGGAGATCACGCTTTCTAGATCTGGTCTTTCTGTCACGGCTCTTCTCCATCCCAGTAGCCCAGACACAAGACTGCTCTCACCATGGCCAAAGTTGCTACTTTGCTACATGCGATATGCTACAAAGTTGCTACTATTTTTTTTTTCTGCTGCACTAACCTGCACCCTGCAGCACTAACTGCATACACACAGAAAGAAAACACAACCCTCAGCTTTTGCTGAACTTCAGCCATCACCAGCGATCAGTGTGTTTACCCCATACTTGACTCCTGAAGAATACCCTAAAATTTCTTTGGAAATTTTCTTAAAAACCTTTGTAACAGATATGACAGATGAGGGTGTTACTTGATGCTTTTGGTTCTGGTCCAACTTCGCTTCCACAACAAAGATAAAGAGAATTTCACCAGTGACTTCAGCAAGAGACAAATCAGGCCAGGACTACCTGGTCAATGCCAGACCAAAGGATGCCTCCTGAGAAAGATGCCTCAGAATAAAACTTCCAGTTTGACGTAGCTGTGACTAACTGAAACGTCAGGAAGCTTCTGGTGTCAAGGCCATATTGCAGACATGTACAACCCACAGTTAAACACCCTCAGCCCTCCAAACAGGGTGCCTGTACCTGAACAGTGACTATGGTCTGTGCTAACCTGTGATCTGCATTCAAAGGAATTGATCGCGGCGCAGGAGGTTTGAAGAGCTGCATCAGTCCCTGTTCTCCATGTAACACTGGGCAAGTCCCCAATGCCTTCATTTTCCCCTGCTGATTTTTTTCCCTTTTTCTTATTGTTCTCACTTCTGAAGTGAGAACCTCAGAAGTTCTCACCTCAGAGGTAACCTATCTTACCTCTCTGAGGCCAAATGTTTTCACTCTGAAAATACTACCTAGGCTGCCCAGCGCTTTAAGATAGTAATTCTTACAAGTAGAGCACAGTTGCTGCTATTAGGATTGAAAAGACCTCTGCCCCTTTCCCTGGATAACGTGCCTATAAAGAAGGAAAGGTGACCTGGGACTGCTGCATGATCTACTGTAGTAAAGTCTCCATGCTACCTCCATGGATTACTTATTGTTTTTACAGATTGTTCCACATTTCAAATAAGCCACAACACCACATATTCAATGTTTCCAAATACATTCGTAAACAGAGAACCCATTCCTCCTTATAACCTGGCACTGAGTAGCCCTTCAGTAAGTCGTGAACCAAGTCAGGGAGCCTTTACATTCAATTAGTAGCTTTGCTTTTCCTCTTGGATTTGTTAACTGTAGAAACCAGTTTAGGATGTGAATGAGCAGGATCCTGCACCTGTCATTAGTGCAGCTGTGAGCTAGGCAGAATTCCACTTGATATAAACCACATAAAGAAAATGAAGACTGAATTTGCTTCGCTGTTCTTGGTTCTGACACCTTCACATTCAGTGTTTGCAAGATTCCTCTTTTTTTGTTTCCAATTACTCATCTTCCCATGTCAACCATATCTTCATGCTTGATGCACAGCTCAATCAACTGCACTGTAGAAAAGGAACTAAATGGAGGAATGCATATTACCATCATCATTTTTCTTATATATTTTTCTTGAAATAATTATGTGTGTCTTGTTAACTTTAAATTAGAATCTCTCAGAAGCAGGTCGACATCTATTTCTTATGCTAAGTACATGGAGATCTATATCTGTAGAGACTCAGAACTCATAGAGTATGTGTCATGATAAGAATAGAAAGAATGGGAAAAAAATATGCTGTTTGAATTACCCCTTTAACTTTTCAAAGTTTAAAATATTCTGCTTGGTTTATGTTTAAGTTATCGATGTAGCAGTAATACCAGCATTTTGGGGAATCTTCAGCCACAAGTCTGAGAGAATGTTGTCTATCTCAGACAGAAATATAGTAAGAAAATCCCACTTCAGTATTAATTTTTACTCACCAGTCAATTTAGCCACTTAAATAATCTATCATATTATGCCTTAGTATTACAATCCTACAGTATCTGAAATTACATTACATCTAAATAGAATAGCCAATAAAACATTTCACTTTGCTCTGGTTATTTTTGAGGATGACACTAATTTATGTTTCCAGAATTCCAATTACATCACTGGATCCCAATTAACTAACACAGTGGAAAGATCCACAATGTACAGAGGGATAAATGATCTGAAACAGCCCCATTTCAGGCCAAATTGCAGCCTTGTTCCTCTGAACAGTACCGGTGGCAGTTAGGGCTGCCAAGGACAGAACATCTACAAAGTTCTGAAGTGCTCAAGAGATCCTAAAGATAGGGCTCCTTACCCCTCTCCTTTATCCTGCAGTGGTGAACTAAGTAGTTCACTACTACTACTAAGTAGTTCACTACTAAGTTCACTAAAGCTTTCATCTTTCCTTGCCATCAGGGCACACTAGAGCTGGAAATTCTTCTCAAGGAGACCTAGATTTTTTTTCCTGTGTCTTTCATTAGTAGGGCTGTTGCAAAAGCCCTACAAAAAACAATTGTTGCCAAAGGTATTTAGTATAAAGTTGTATTTTAATAAAAGGGAAAAGGATGGAGACTTTTCCTTGACATCTCTTATTCACAGATGGGGCACACGATATTCTACTATCAGTGATAACCACCCTAGGAAGAGGTTTAAGAAAAGAAGGGAAAAGTTGAGTAAGTTCCTGAAGAAGCTATACTTGAAAAGAGATTTCTGGTATTAAGGTCAAAAGCATCATTCCACACTCCTGTATGACCTTCCGCATAACACAGCCACAGAAATTCACTGTGCAAGTACTCTCCCGAGGCCATACCTTCTGCTGAGATATCACCTATGTTTTAAAAACAGGAGAGAAAAGATTTCATTCATGAAGAAGTCTCTTTCTATACACCAGGGCTGATAGCTCTCAGTCCCTCCCTCATGTAGCTACTCAGAACATTGGTGGACTACGCACATCACCAGGTAAATAACCAATATGTTTGAAAGCCAAGTCGGCAAGAATATGACAGTACCAAGACAGTACCATTACCTACTGCAGTTTGGAAGGGGTCAGTAAAATCCAGTTTTGCTGTACATGAACCATAGCCTGCATTACACATCCATTTAAACATGCCCTAATATTTGTCTAACGTATTTTGTATGAGAAAATTCATAATTTTAACAACAAAGTGTTGAGGATCAAATAAAAGTTATGGGTCATCTATATATATGGCCCATAACAAAATACACTGAATACATTTAGACAATATTTTCCTCTCCACGCATGAGATCTCTTACATTAAATGGAGAAACTTAAAAATGCGCCAATAGAAAGGGAAGAATTTAATTTAAAGTCTTATTAAAGAGCTTGCTTTCACAGCTGAACGTAAGGAGAATGGCCCATGGTCACAGCTGTGTACATACCATGCAGAAGGGAAACACCAAGGAAACGCCAAGGAAACACCAAGGAAACACAGACATGCCAGTGAAGCTGATATACCTGACATCCTCTGGACACATCACGGAGTATGAAGAAGTTACCTATTCTTTCACTTGAGTCTAGAACATCCCTCTGCTCGTCCATGAGCTCACAAATGCTTGAGAACGTAGTATTTTAGCTTTTCTAATTCAGTATTAACCCAAGGCTGGAGTGGAGCCAGTCTCTGCAGTGATGGAGATTGAGGACAACATAAGGCTGCACACTCTCAGAGATTTTTCCAAGGGCTCTAAAAGAAAATCAAGTCAGCTTTGACAAGCTGCTGGCAATAACACCGAAAAGCACTGCCAACTTGCTCAAGGCATTCAATATGTTACTCAGTAACAGGTAGTAGCCCAGATGCTACACATATTACTTCTGCCTAACTTTGCTTTTGTATTATTAGGAGCTCAGCAAAACAAAGATTCTCTAGTCATCATTATAACAGTCCTTCCCACCACCACCATCAATCCAGGAAGTTCGAAAGAAAGGATCCAGCAGGTAACAACATGCATCCCCGCTATAGCCCAAAGGCTGTGGAGACAATTGACTCCACCTACAGCTCCTTCCTTTCGCCACCCTTTTTCCCGAGGGGCTTCAGCTCTGGGCAGGACGTGGGCTGCAGGAAGACAAATTGCTCTGGCATCATCAATGAACTGCTGGCCCCTCACTTCCCCAAGGGTTCTGCTTCCTGACACGTGGCCTGAGGCACATCCCTTATGCGAACAAGATGCAGATCTGCCTTGTAAAATGATGGATACAATCTACCCACCTACCCTGTGATAGACACATGCTCAGCCTTGGCAGGAGGGACACTATATGGGGACCCAGGACTGCCAGGAGGGGCTCAGCGGCCACCCCATGGAAGGAAGAGCATCTCTGCCATGCCGCAGTGACACCACGTGAGCTCCACGCTTCTGCGCCTGGGATAAAGACTTGCCTGCTTGGCACAAAGCGGCTGTTCTCAGACTTCCTCCTGCTGGGGCAAATGAAGGGAGCGAGCACAGAATCTCTCTGCAGGTTAACAGTCTTTAGATAATATTCCTGAGGCATTTATACACTACGTATAATTTAAAATTAACTTTTCTGCATTGGGGAATCCTCCAGCAGCAATCCTCCAACAGGGCCAGATAACATACAATCACTTATTTGCGGGCGGTATTTCCTAAGAGCAATCTCAGCATTACATACGCCAATGAAAAACTTGTATCTGAAAAGAAAAAATGAATGAGATTACTACAGCTTATGTTGTCTAACACAGTGCAATTGCCCAGGAACCCCTACACATCTCAACACTGTCACAAGGTCTTCATTCACCTGCACAGCTCCCTCAGAAGAAAAAAATATGTTATCCTCTCTATTATGTTTAAAAATGGTCCCATTAAAGCTTATAGTCCCTTTAGCATTCGGAGCGAAATTGAATTTGGATATCCAAATTCGATACCCAGACCTGAGTTTTGAACAGGTATTTCTTGCACATACAGGAATTGCTTCACTATGTAACAGTCTGTGCTACAGGAAAATGTGAATCTCCTGTGGATGCTAACATACACCAGGAATCTGGTAGATAAAGGGGCACTAAAAAACAGCAAAAACTGTTCTCGCAATATGCCACTATTGCATATCCTGGTTAGGATTTCTAATTAAAATCTTCTTTCTTTAAACCTCTTTTCCCACCAATCTCCTCCTCCTTACCTAAGCCATTACAGTTTTCCTAAGGATTGCTCCTTACCTGCCTGTTAGCTCTATTTAAATAGCTTATCTGATGTGAAAGCACTGGAGTAAATCAGCAGTTGCAGGTGAAAATGCAAATGCTGCAGCTATCAGCAACCCCAGAGCCGTCTGTCTGCCCGGTTGTGCACGCACTGCACCACAGCCTGCGCGCTGACGCTTGCGAAGGCTCTGCCACTTCAGGCCCCAATATACTGTGTTGCTATAGCTGTGCAACAGAGAGGAGAGCAACTGCAGCTCACAATATTTTGTTGTTGCTGTTGTCGTTGTTTAAGGTGTTATAAACGCATTTGAACAGGCAAGATGGAATTTTTGGTTCACTAATTGCCAGCCAGGAACAGGGCATGGTGGGGGTCAGGAAACTGTGCTGTAAAACAAGGGACTTTGAAGAGTCTTAGCACCTGCGTAGTGAGGAAAATCATCCAAACCTATTCACAATACAGAGAACTGATCATCCGGATACTGCACTTCACTATGTCTCGACACTGGCTCTGCATTGGATGCATTCATTTCCATCTGGTCTTTAAATTCTTTAAGGAAAACGCAAGCGTCAGCAACTGAAAAGCATGATGGCTTGAAAATCATTCCTTCCTCCCCTGCCATCCCATAAAAGGCCAGATTCAACAGCTCCACATAGGTAGCAACTTAAAATTCAGTATTTCTTTCACTCAGTTCAATGCCAGCCAAAGCATTTCTCTCTCCTCACTCTTTCCAATGGCTGCCCCAGATAAACAGACCTTAGTTATGGTTCACAAAGTCCCTTTGCCACATACTCCCCTTCATCACAGTTTCATTCCTAATGCAGGTTTTGACACTGGTAGAGTAAATGATAATCTGCTACTCAACTTCTAATTAAGCATGCAGAGCTGACAGTGATAACCTTAGCATCTCTAGCTGACTTTTCACTTCAGAGGCCCCTGAGGTTTCCAATTCAATTTCTATCTTCTCCCCTCACACAAGAATAATTAGGTTGAAAATGCAAGTAGTGCACTACAGCACACGTCCTCAGCTCTGCTGCAGTACTGACCATAAGCCTTAGGTGGCAGAAGCAAAATGTTGTTGGAGGAGAAAACCTTTGACCAGAGGGCAAATGAGCCTTTGACAAAGAAACTTCATCAAAGAAAGATACGGATACCTTTTTATTTTAGTCTCCAGTCTAACTGATACTAAAGTATCAATAGGCATCGCTACCCTTCCCTTTATCCAGAGGCCCCACTTTCCATTAAAGAAGGTGTGTAAATCAAACTGCTCATCTGTCTCTGCTTCCAGAACTATACATTTTTATCATCTTGCATGTTAAAAGTCCTCACATTTTCCTAGATCTGTAGACTTTGCAAAGCTTCAGGATGCTAAATACCTGTAAACATGCTCATTTCCCTCTAAGATTAAACCCAAAGTTATTATCTGAAGTGACTACAAATTATGTGAGATCATCTGTGGGTTGCACAAAAAGTTGTGTTGAGAGAAATGGGGTATGGAGTACTCACATAAACAGAAAGCACAGGGAAGAAATGTAATGTTTGTGGCTTTCCCTCTACTCCATGCATCTCTATAAGTAACCGTAAACCTGCCGAGTGCCCTGTCGACTCCAGGCAACCCACATGGCGAGTGTGATAAGCTCCGGCGCACAGTCTGGTCTTGGCAAATCCTAAATCTGACCGGGGATTGTCGCACCTACCCAGTTCGAAATGGTTTGCATGTGCATGTTCAACACACATGCGCAGGCAAGTAGCTGGCTTTGAACAACAGTCAAAGTCTATATATAATAATATTAAAGCAACTCTTGATAAAATTCTCTTGAAAAGACAGTAAGACAAAAAATTAAAAAAAAATCCTCCTTGTCTGGGATGTTAAAATAATCTAGCAAAAAAATATTTTAGATAAAATATTTTAGATCTAAAAAATATTTTAGATAATAATCTAAAATACAACTGCAACATCCTATGATAATGGAAAACATCAGCTATTGCCGCAGATATTCCTAACTGAAAGTCGAGGAGAAAAGCACAGGCACCTCAGTGCCACAAGATGGAATTTTTTGTTTATAAGGTTTTCATTCAGTAATAGAGCAAATGTTTTATAATTCAAAAGACATTGGTAATTTCACATTTTTTTTCACAATACAGTTTAAGCCAAAGAGAACATAGGTAGATACATCAATTTATTATGCTACCAATTAAGGACACGGTTCTCTATTTCTTCTACAAAGAATGTATACAACTAGAGGGTATTTTTTTCAAAATGTACTTCACTGGGATGATTTTTTTTCCCCTCTTCTCATGGGAAATTCCCATCAAATATAATAAGGATGAAACCAATAAAAGTTTAAAAGAAATTAAATAAACTCCACAGAAATATCTCTAAACAACATACGGGTCATCGGAGAGTTCAAAAAATATTTACAGAACTAATTTAATTACCCTTTTAAATCCTATGGGCTGCTTTAAGAAGCCTATGAATGGAAGACAGTCCTCTACCAAATTCTACAGACTTTTTAATCAATGAAACAGACAACTCCAGCTCTTGTCAGCCGCAATTTAAAAGAAGCCTGCATGCATGAAAAGGGGACAGTTTTCAGAAGAACTCATTTTAGCTGCCTAGTTTAGTAGGCTCTAATATTGCAAGTGGTGGAAGTGAAGGCAGGAGGGAAGCAAGGCAGAATGACAATTACGACAGCATACTTTTTACACCTTGGCAAATGGGGGGAAATGGGGAAGTACATAGCAAATGAACAACTTAAAATAATCTTATTATAATAAACCATAGGATGGAACAATCACTAAAAAGGAGGATATAATAAGATACTTGGTATATTAGCATAAGAAAACACTGAAATACCAAAAAAACAGACAGACCCTCTTCCTATGTTTCCCAATCAGACAAAACTCTTTGGAAAAAAATCAACAGATTTGGTTAGTAGTTGGGGGCTGTCAGGGGATGGAAAGAAACACCGGAAAGGGATTTATTTTGTTTTTAACTGGAAAAATATGATTGGGTCATTACAACCAAAAGTGTATTTGAAGTCAAGAAGTCAAAGATACTAGGGAGAAGACTAATGCAGAAATGAAGCTGTTTGAATGAACATTTCTAATGGCTTCTTTGCTTCATTTAAAATGCCAGGCGCTTGTCTTGGAAATGATAAATTAAGACAATACTTTCAGGCTCCCTTGGTGGCATTACACCCATTCATAAGGGTGGCATTTCTTTCATTTCCACTCCATGACTTCATCATGCCTTGTGTAATTTCCCACCAAAAAAGAATTCAGAAGGGAATTACTCAGTGTACAAATATATTTTTCTATGTCTACATCTCTGATCCATGTATCTTAATAATTGCCATGCTTACTAAGTTGACATAATGATCAAGCATTCTTATTTTAGTCTCTGAATATGAAAGACAAACTGCAGTCTTTTAAAGTTATATGAATAAAATAACTGTTATAAGAAATACAAAAAAAATCACCTCATAATTTTGGTTCTTCAGTGATCTCTCTGAGTTACTGACTTAGCCAACATGTGCTGTCTATGCTGAGCTTGTGAAATCTGCCTGGAAGTACAGACATTTTTTCATATCTTTATTCAGAATTAGTTTGACCTATTATGAGGTTCTTGAGTCAAAAAGTCCCTGTGAACCACCAGAAGTAAAGGACTCTGTAGGATTGGGACTGATGGTAATAGGAGTTTCAGTACTATGATATCACTGTCCTCATTTCTCCGGACAACTCTCAGAAACAGATTTGAATGGTTCCCTTATCCACTAAGTGTATTTCCTGCTTGAATACTTCATTGCATCTTGTATCCACAATGCAGATTTGTGTTGTTGTGAAAAAGGGATCATGTTATCCATCTTCAAAGCTTCTGATACATTTTTCAAAAGCCGGTGAAGCATATATTACAAAGGAAAAAGAAATGGAAAGAGCGCTGTGCTAACCAGCAACACAGGAGGGCTGCAATTCAAAGAGGATTACCAATTCCTTAACACTGTGTTTGCAACCCTTGTATCTTACAGTATATTAGGGTATATTTTGAGACCATCATAGTCAAAAGCAGACATTGTCCTGAAAGTAAAATGCAAGTCATTTAACAGCGGAGGTGCTCAGTACAAAGATTCACTTTTTATCAAAGAAAAAAACACACGTATCTTCACTCTGCCTTTTCCTAACTGTATGTCTCAGTGTATTGATTGTTCTGCTTCTCCATCCTAACATCCTATCAATTCTGCACAGCAGCTTCTGCACACACAGTTCTCTTTTACCAGGACTTATAAAAAAACTCCTACCGTGATAGCAGCAGACCATGACTGACACCAAAGAAAGAACACAATGGTGTGAAAGCTCATAAGGTCAGCAAATATCCATGATGGTACTGGTTTTCTCACTTTTTTTCTTTCAGTCAAGCTTCACAGATGCTTCCTCATCCCACGAGAGTCAGGCTGCTGATTCATCACTATCCTTTTACTTGCGCATGCCTCCTGCGGCCTCTGACAGTGCCAGTGGAGTGCCCATATAAAAACCTGCAGATTTCTTACCCTTTCCTTTGCTACATACCCAGTTTCTTGTGCTAGGGTGTACCACCAGGACAGCAAGCAACACCAAACGAAAATGGGTGTGCAGTATAGAAGCTGGAGTCAGCTCATCAAATGAGCTTTGTTAAGACCTAGCTCATAACGCAGCCTCCATGTTTTCCTACTCTAATAGTCACAGTTCTACAACCATTTTCAACCTGTCTGTATTTTCCCAACTTACCTGGCAGTACAAACTTTGATCTGACTGGAAGAAAGGCATCCAAAGTACTTTTATTGAACTAGTTAAAGTTCTAAGCACAGTGTTTATGCTAGCAGATCTGCAAACTGGAGAACACATCATGCATGATCTAAATGAAAAAAAATCTATGAAGGCAAAATTAGCCCTTCACATATCTTAAACATGAACTGGCAGAGGGGCTTGGCATCATTTCACTGATTTGCACCAAGTATCTGGTGGTTTTCATCCAGTACTGGTTGTCCTCAAAACAAATCAAGCAGTTTGTGAAAACACAAGCTGACTTACATTTTCACTTGTTGATCCCTCTTGAAAGAGGGATGCCCGTGATCATCTAGTTCAGAAATCACTAAGGAACCTGCCTAACATTTCCGAGTCCAAATACAAATTCCGAGTGCTTAGTACATGCTTTTGCACCTTTCTTAAATAAGGCTATTTATATGTAATTCCAACCTTATGAGGTATAAATACCAAGTGTTTTACTAAATGATGCAGAGACTCCTTCATTAAGAAAATAAAGAACAATGAGTTTTCATTCATCTACCTCTCCTATATGCTTATGTTAAGTAGAGAATAGGAAAACCAAGAATGTAGGTACTGAATACTGAATTTATTTCAGCGGTGATTAAAATCCCATACATTGCTGATCGGTCAATACTGCCTCATCAAGAAAGTATTCCACACAGTGGAAGGAAGACAGCATAAAGCACGTTGAAATTCTTTCTACTTTATTCCTAGTTCCTAAACCTAGCACTTTAGAATTCCCATTCCAGCTCCTGATTATCAGTAAAAATACAGTATATTTTTCACAGTCTTCTTTAGTACACATTATGTATTCATTGAAACACGACCCTTTCTGTATCAAGAAAATTAGCCACTTTTCTGCACAGTGACTTCTCAAGACAGTTAGCTTCCATTGGCCTGTGCTGTATTTACTTCTGAGTTTCAAAGATCAAAGGCCACTGACTCAAAACTGTGATGACTGCACGTGGCATACAAACCACAGGACATGCAAAGAAGTATGAATCAGTTTTTGCTATTAATTAAAGTGAAAGAATCAACTTTTTACTGTGTAATTGCACCTTTCTCTTCAGATGCAATAAAAGCAGGTCCAAACATTACCCTTCATCTGTCTTTTTCTATTTATGCTCCAGAAACCACATTTTTAATTTCTCATAAAGCAGAGACACTCCAAACTAGTTATTTCATGTTATTGCAGGTTTGTCATGTTTGGGGATAAGAAAGGTTTGTCCTGTAACCATTTTCTCATTGCCATTTTCTCTAGTTGACTTGTCATTTTAGCTTCATGACCGAGCCATAATTAGAGAATTCAGTCTCACCCAACCATTTGCAACATCATTTAGGAACTTTATTTCAAAAGTGATTTTTATTCCCTTTAAGAAATGCTAGCATAAGTCACTTTTGAGCTGCGACTGAAAGCAGCTTGAAGAGGAAGCCCAGTGAATAACATCCAAACCAATATCCTGCAGAGCAAAAGGGCAAGCTGTCCAAAGCATCTCAGGCACCGTTTAATTTTCTTTGCATGTCAGGCAGACCAGGAAGTCCTAAACCCTCCAACTGATTCCAATCTGAAATGATGCTAAGAGTGGCAGCCTGAGGTTCTCTTTTTACAGTCTTTCAATTATCCTGAGCAAATTAACTCTGCTTTCAAATCCACAACATCTTTCTCCTCGTACTGCCAGCCCACAACACTCAGGCTGAAACAGAACTCTGCCTCTCCTGGCTCCCGCATGGGCCCCAAAGGCAGATTCGGCGCAGGGGGCTGCCCTGTGACTCGGGCCCTCGTGTGGAGGAGGGCCACGCCGCTCCACACTTCCTGCGGGGAAAAGTCTGGAGCTGCTCTGCACCTAACAGCAGGGCTGGTGGTGTGTGCGCCACAGAGACTCTCCCCGCCATTGTTTTATAGGTGCAATAATACTAATGGGAATTTCAGGAAATAAAAGTGTATTTCTGCCTTTACACCTAGAATACACACAAAGAACAGATCTGTAGAGTAAGTAATCTCATTTTTCTCCGTGACGTTTCTGCATCTTCAGTCATTCCTCTAAGTAAATCAAAGGAGAAATAGTCTCAGATGAATAATTAAGAATACAGCAACAATCACAGCAAGCAGATGCAGGATACAGTATTTCTTTTTTTCACTGTATATTATGTCACAGTCTTCCTTGCAGTTTGGTAAAACAGAGGAGAAAAATAGATCCCTGCAAGACTGACTGGACGCCTTCTCCCCACCTTACCAATATGCTGTTAGTAAAGGAGAGTTTTCTAGGGACAGACAAGCTCTCTTTGCCAGATGGAGAAGACAGAGAAGCCAACTGAGGAATGAACTCTGACACTGACAATGTACCTTCACTCGATGGCAAAAGTCAATTTCAATTCACTTGATTGGGCTTGGAAGTGAGTGTCCTGGTTACAAACCTGTCTGCTCCATCACCAGGCTTGCTGCTTGGGCTCAGGATGAACAGATATATGGCAATCACTCAGCTGGGTTTACTCCACCTTCATGCAACAGGCCAGAGAAAGAGCAAGAAGAGTCCAGGATGAAGGGCTTCCCACATTTTCTGGTGGATGCCGTGCAATTTTAGCAGCTGAGGCTCCTATCTGTCGTTTTTCCTTTGTCAAAATCTCCTCTCCCAAACCACACAGCATCCAAGTACCTCTCAGTGCTTCTGCATTCAGCTAACGAAGGTCTGGCTGCAGTTTGCCTGGCAGCTGCCCACACATGACCAGAATAGGTGGCAGCCAGGGGAAATGAAAAACAAAGGCCAACACAGAGGACAAAATTTGACACAGTGCATCAAATTCAAAACACAGAACAACAGAAGCTGGAGACCACCTGTTTATAAAAATAAATTTTACCGAAGAGATTACAACAGAATTGCCCAGACACCAGGAAAGAGTAAGTCCAGCAAAAATTGCATTTATTGAGGTGTAAGGACAGTCTACCTTATTAACATAGGTGGAAAGGCAACCTCTTGTTATCTTACATGATATATATATTGATCGTGTTTTTCAGGAGTGACAAATCACATGAAAAACAGTAGTATTCTCTGTCATTCTCATTCACTGTACAAATATGTGATTTGTAGTTTGATGTAACCTGTCACTTTATAAGATCATTAAGACACACAGGCTCCAAAATTGCAAGAAAATATTGCACAGTTTTAAATTGACAGAGGATCTAAAGAGTCCTTTCTATAGTGATCTCAAATTTGATCACTTGCAAATATGTTGATGCTGGGAGCAAAATTACCCCTAAAACATCAAGCCGTCCGTCTAAATTCTGATATTCTGCATTAACTTCCACTTTAGCTGACTGAACAGCCAGAAACCAGTCCACATATTGGCCTGGACTACCCAATGCAGCAGAAGTCTTGCTTTCTTTCAAATGCTGCATCACGAAATTAAGAGCAAATTTTTAGCAACATCCAGTTATTCGGCTGCTCCAGATTCATCCGGCAAAAACTGTTCCAACATTGCAGCCCTGCCGCTGTTTCCCACTGCTCAGCTGCGAGGGGCTCCGCTCAAAGCCCCACTGCTCCAGACAGCGCTGCCCTGAACGGCCTGCAGACCGCGTTAGAGAAGCCAGTTAGTAGAGCAATGATGCACAATTAATGTATTAACAACAAGGGTAGAACTATATAATCATATGCAAATAGCACTCCATTACCATACACTAGCCTCTGGGCAGACAGACGGCAATAAATCCATAGCACTTTTCAGATCTTATCTGCATAACTAGTATGTGCATGGGGAGGCTCCAGACACACCATGCAGAGCCAGGAGTTGGTAGAATTTCATAATTCAACAATAAAACTATGAATAAATAAATAGAAAACTGATAAGATGCCACATAAGCAACATGCTAAACAAAGCAGTATTTGTATTTAGATACATATTTTTTTTTCCAGAAGGAAAAAAACAGGAAAAAAGGAAAATGTTGGGACTGAGCTTCTTCAGAGCTGAGCTGACGTTAGAACCAGAAGGAAATTCAGAATGCCCTTGTACAAGTGAACCAGCAGCTGATGCTCATTAACAACTGGCCCTAGGAAGGCAATGTTGGAGGTAACCTAAGGTACTGTGAATGAGGGTTACCATGGCCACTGGTTCAGGGAAACCTGGGAGGAGCATAAGAACAGTGAAGAGAATTGTGTCAACAGCATTAAATACACATGATGAAAATAATGCACTACGAAAACACTGAGCTAACGTTAATTTAACAGTGAAAGGGTCGCCCTTAATGCTGTTCAGGAGTGCTCTGTGCGCAGAAGCATTGATTTGATACTATAGCTCAGGTAACTCCTTCCTCTCCAGTTGTCAGTAAGGATCATAATGCAAAGGCTTTTTACACAAATGGTGCCAGAAAACTCTGTGGCAGATGGATTTTTCTCTCTTTCTTACTGACAGATAACGTCACCTGAAATATCTCTTAATAATTTTAATTAGTTTCTTTTCTTTTTTAGGTCAATTGAAATTTAATTAAAATTATCTCCATAAAGGAACAGGACTTGCCTAATGCTGTTCAGCATCATTTACTCAGAGCAAGCTACACTTAGATGACTGTCCAGTGGCCCATGACACCTTGTACAATTTATTACCCACATGCCAAGAAAGAAAGAGAGAGGGAAAATAAATTTGATTTTAATAGGAATATGTAGTTAATGAGTATGAATTCTTCTTATGCTATCATCTAAATTACCCTGTCTGGCATCTGGTTAATTATCAGCTATAGCCTCAACAGACAAGAGTTCTTTTACAAAGATTCTGAGTTTCTGTAAAGCTACAGTCTTCTTTTTCTATAAGTTAAAAAAAAAAAAGAGAAAAAAAGAAAACACAGATTTATTGCGTTTAGGTTAATGTAGGTTAAAACAGACAATGAATAAAGATGAAGCCCAAAGTTACATCGGAGATTAGAAAGGCCACAAAATCTTCATATAGGATAGTTCATACAGGATAGTTAACAGGTGGTTATAAAATTGGTATGATTCCCTCCCTGACACAATTTCTGATACAAATACAAGAACCAACCCTTCTATGACAAATTAGAGAAGCCCCTAAAAGTCTGAGAAACAGAGCAGCGCAAGCAACCTCGTTCAAGATCCCTTTACTTCAACTGTCTCAGAAGCAGAGACGGAAAGGAACTCAAGAGCCTCCCTCGCTACTAGGTAGTTCCCTTCCAAGCCGGGATACCCTCCTTGGCCCAGATGCACTAGCTTTGGGGTCTGGTCATGTTGACAGTGCAATACAAAGCAGTACAATGCCAACAAATGAGAGGATGTGACCAAGATCGTATGCAAAAGACTGGTAATACAGAAAACAATAAAACAAACCAAAAAACCTACCCAGTCTGTAGCAGTTCACCACTGTCAAAGCCATACCAACTCCTATCTATTTTTATAGGGCCTTAATATACATCTATATAGCACACTAAACATTATACGTGCCTTCAGATTTCCAGAGGTGTTCATGAGGACTGTAATGCCCATTTCCCTGGCAGGACAAAAGCTCCACTCCTCCAATTCCGGTTGGAGTGATGCACAGACAAGATGGACAAGCGGTAAAGAGGAGTACCAGAGACCAACACCTGCAGTATTTCTGAGTGGCTTACAATTCTGTTCTGCTTGTTCATTCCTTGAACTGGTTGCCACCTTCACAAAAAAAAAACAAAAAACAAAACAAAACAACAAAAAAGACTATATATGACTAAATAAATGTCTTATAAATGCAGCAATGGAATGGGAATTTCTTCCTAATGTCTGCCAGCACAAAAATGTGAACACTGTATTGATTACAATTCATCCTGTGAACCTTCATTCACAAACTTTGGAAATGATTAGGTTAGGTTTTAAAAAAAAAATTTCTTTACCTGAGCCTCAAAAGCATACTCAAAAGCTTATTTTTATAGACCGGTATCTTAGCTGATTGAAAACTGGTGAATGCTTTGACTTTTTTGACAAAAAAAGAATTGACTAGTGACTTCCTGTCAGACTTCCAACCATGTAAGTAAGGTTTCCAAGCTAACTACTTCAGTAGTAAACACATATGGGAACAGACGCTCTTTCTTGTCTGTGAGCAGTTTTGCAGACAAACTGCACAAATATTTATCATAGCAAGTCAAAGTAGTTTCAACTAGTACTGAAGCGAATTTACTGAGGCGATGCACTATCTGTTCAAATTATTTTTAAAGTGATGAATATCACCAAATAGCTTCCAGATAACTTGCAAAGATCTTAACCCAGCCTCCATCAAATTCAAGACTCTTACTGGTTTCTGTGGGAACTGGATCAGCCTCTAATATAAGTATCCGTTCTGCCAGAAATAATATGTGGTATTAATTCCATTGAAAAATTAAATTTAGTTAATTAAATAAAACAACTTTTGACACATTTTCCACACAGGTAAAATGCATAATGTCTGTACTAATATATTGTGCAAAGGGAAGTAAACATGAAATAGCTGCAATTAGTGGAGAGGCCAATGATAAAGAAAATGGTGACACTAGGTTGGTTCAAATTTTGTTCCAACTATTTAGATATTATCCAAGTAGGAAATGTCTAAAGCTATATTCTCAGAATGATTTAAAAACCTTCAAATAAGACAAAAGTAATCCAACAAAAATAGTCATATCTTTTTTTTTTCCTGCAGAGTTAATACATTCTTGTGCTACAGTGCCCTATATAAACAGTTATTTATGAAAACTAAAATGTGTTTTAAAAAAGGAAAGACAAACTTTGCCATTTTTGTATTTTTTTAAAAGACTGCAGTGGAATCAGCTGTCAGAAATGCCTCTATATGCATATGCTACTGAGACATTAGAAGAAATAGGTTTCTAAGGGCCATATGGTTTGTTTACTTTTTCAGGCTGAGCTTATAGTCTAATATATATATTTTTTTGTAGAAACACCTGATGTGCAGAGCCCGCATGGAATATTTCTGCTCCTTTTTCTTACCGAGATAAATACAGAATACCTTTGGACTACTACCTGTACATTTGCTCCAGAGGTGCAGCTTTTGTCCACAGCTCTGTATGAAAGAAAGAGAGCTTATCTTAATCTTCTCAGATTTAAGATGGATACCATGTCCTAGTTTGAGCTGATTACTGGTGTTTTAGTTCATTCAGTTAAAAGAATAGACAGATATTGTGAGAGTATCAGGGGAGCCAGAAAAAAAACTGAAAACATCTCAGAACTGATTTGACTAATTGCCCATATTTCACATCCTTCTAAGCTTAGAAAGCCTGTCTTACAGGAGTTCTTCTGAGCCTTGATCAATTGGTAACAGGGAAATGACATCAATAATACAGGACCAGCACACGAATACCGCAACTAGAGAGACATGGGTAACTTGGCACATGAAGTGAGGTGGTACCACAGGAGGACTTTAATCCTTCCATCAACTCCCATTGATTCCAATAGAAGAGACCCTTGTAGGACAAAAACGCCGTAAGGATAAAATGCATCTTAGCTCACCTTTCCACGTCTGGCATCGTTACCCACCAGCATCGTTACCCACCTTGTTCAGCCAGGTGCCCTTTCGCTGCAGTCTGTTCATCTGTTGGTGGATTAAGGCACAAAGGCACAAGCAGGTTCGGTCTCTTGTTAGGTTAAAGTTTGGCCAGCGAAGCTGGTGGCAAAACTCCCTTCTTATGAGGGATGAGATTTTACCTGTTAACTGTCATTACTTCTAATATTCTGAAGTGCCCTTCTGCTGAGTACCTGTGCAAGACCTGCTGCCACCAGTAAGTCAGGGGACTGGGGTACAACATATGGGTACATGAGAGGAGAATGAGGGCCTTCCTAAAGATAGGGTTGATACTTCCTGGGTGGTTCAGTCTGTCAAAGTTACTGCAGCCAGTAATGGAGAGAGGTTTAGAGCCATTTCTAGGTTCCAATCCAACCTAACGAAAGCTGTTTCACAGGCCCATGGGTGAGTACACTTTTTTTCCTGAACCTTTGAATGAGGCTCCTCATGTTACAGATGACTAAAAGCCAAGTTTGTTATCACAGTGGGGAAGATAACCCCTCCACACCAAATCCCAAACGCCCAGGTGGAACAGCTCGATGCTGAACTTGCTAAAATGATGAGATTATAGCAAAGAGTCTCCACAGCTGACATTTCTCTATCCCTCCACGCCAAAAAAAAAAAAAAAAAGGCAACCACACTGAGCAAAAAAACCCAAGAACACCAACAATTTACGTTTTTTAACACCACAGTTTGCCTTCAGATTCTTCTTGACACACTAAGACAGTCTGCAATTTTTACAGCTCTCAGGCAGCACAGACCGATCATGCCAGGTTTGCTCCTGCATGCTCCTGCTCCTGTGATCTGCCCTCACAGTGAAACAAAACAAGATTTGATAATACAGACCTCTTCTGTTGCGGAAGGGAAAAAAAAAAAAAAAAAAAAAAAGCTTTTTCTTACTATTGGTAATACTGGTATTTTCACCTGATTCTCTTGCATAAGAGCAGTTGGGCAAGGACTGGGCAGGGATAGGGAAAAGGTTATTTCCTTGACTACTCATCTCTCGTGTGTTAGTCAATGCAACTGAAATGCTTAAGGGATGTTAAAAGGAGAGATGTTGGAAGTTAGTCAGAAGGAAATTACAAGCTTCTAAATCTAGCCCAGAATAAGGGCGTAGAAGGAAAGAATTGTGCCTCAAAGCAATCCCCATGCCCCTCCCAAGTTCAATTTTGTTCAAGCTTGTCCTAAGGCAAAACACTTCTTGTGGCTATTCTTGAACTGATGGAGCTTGAATGCCATTTCTTACTCAGACTGATGTCTTTCCACACACTTAAATGGTGTATTAGTACTGAAAGGTACTACTTACCTTACTGTAAATAAAAAGTAGCAGCAGCCAAATACTTTTAGACCTATGATGTTTCTTTTCTTTAGTGCAACTGCTATGTCCCTTGTTTGTGTTCAACAGAATCTTTTTATATAAAGAGGATCACACAAAAAGGAAAAAAAAAAGGTCAAATGGTTTAATATCATCCACTATACAACATGAGAATATCTGGAAGAATGAGACCCATTATCTTACAACTGAGAAGTCCTGCAATTAGCAGGTATTTATGAAAATAAAAATATAGCAAATGAATGTTTCATAAATTTTAATATAAATGCTTATTCATTCCAAAGCATATACCCAATCTATGGTTGATCAAGTAAGGTCAACAGTTGGAATCCACACAAAGGCACTCTCCTGCTTGCCAGTCTGTGCACCAATGTTTGAATGCACACACAACAATAGCAGTCAAACCCTCCATCTAGCGAATTCTAACACAGAAGAGTGAAGCTTCTACCAGGCTTCAGTCTGCAATGGTTAACTCTCCTCACAGTAAAAACTCACACCTCATTTCAACTCGGGGCTTGTTTCTCTTCATTTCCCAACTATTCAATCTTTTCACACATTTAGTATACTGAAGAGTCCTCCACTACCAAATTTCACATGAATTCAATTATACTTAATCATCTCTACTTGATATTTCTTTCTGATGAGATTACAAGTCATTTTGACAAGAGCTATTTTCCATAAGTTTATGTTGATTGGCATTAATTATATTGCCTTTTTTTTATTAATTACTTTTTATTAATCTCAATATGCTGCTTTGTCTCATGGGCTGTGTAACTGAAACTGCATAAGAAATAGTGTGTTTGGAAAATGCTGGAGAAGTTAGAAAAAAACAGCCAAGTACTTCTCTGTAGAATCTGTAGGCAGGTAGTCAAAATCAAACATCATCTACCTTTAAATTTACCATCCACTCCTAACAAATCAACTCAAATCCACAGGGAACAGCAGAGTGCATCTTACAGAGATTGCTGCTGAGCAGGAAGACACAGAGCAGGAGTAAGAAGCCTTGCAGCGTGTGAGGATCAGGCGAGCATCCCTCACTGAGAAGAGGTTGGTGAAACCGCTCCAGCCTGCAAAGATTGAAGCACTCTGATGTCCCTGGGGCTCAGGAGCCCCAACCTGCTCCCCTTACCACATCCCTGCAGTGAGTAGCTCCAGAAACATGTTGAGCATGTGCATTATTTGACCAAAATATCTAAGGCTGTGATCACCTTGACATTTCTAGAAGGCTTTGCTATTGCTGGCTAGTACCCTGCTGCATTTGGAGGGGACGCAGGGATCTGAAAGGAAGACTATTTTCTGCTGCTAAAAGACAGGGAAATTCGTGCCACTCTTAACATGTCTTGTAGCCATCTAGGTATATTACATAAATCACTTAAAGTATTTTTCTTTCAACAATTAACATTGTCTTGATTGATGTACTAAAAATAATAATATTTTAATTTACCATATATACAATTTGTAGTGACTAATTCAATAAGCTTTGTGAAGGGTACATACAGGAGTACCAGCTAGCTCTTCTCTCGCACTGCTCATTATTTAGAAACCTGTTTATACTTTGTTATCTGCACACATTTAGAAACCATAAATTTTAACAAGCCCACGAGAATTTACATACGATTTAAAGAAACAGTTTCCAAGCTTTAGTGCTCAGTGGTCTGCAAATTCTTTGGAACAAACAGAGCCAAGGCAGCCTTTTTGTGCAAATACACAGATTATTGGGCATTGTGGAATTGAAATCTGAGTTACTTTAGAATCTAGACAAGCCCAAATCTTTAATTGGAGATGGGCTAACGCTTTTGATGCAGCTTGTATCAACAATTTAAGCAGCTGAGTGATTTTTACTCCACTTTTATGCTTAAATGAGTAGCATTTCTGTTTTGAGACATACAAATGTCTGGCCAAATGTTTGTATTCCTCTTACAGAATGGATAACATCATATGTTGGGGCATACGGTACCTCTCAGCCTTCATGCTTAAAAGGTACAACAGTGTAACTCAGTATGTAGTTGGAGATAACACCTTCTTTTCCTTCCCATGAGGCTTTTCTTTCTCCCCCTCCCCGCCACAGCCTCCTACCCCTTTCTAGCTGTGCTGAAACAACTGATCGTGGGACAGTTCTGTCAACTAGATTCAGATGTCACTGACCGATTCAGGCTAAAAATTTTAGATGCTACTGAAGAAAGCAGCGGTACAGTATGCAGCACACATGTGCAGTCCCATTGTCACAACCCATGGGGTGGTGTAGAGTCATACCACAGCAAGAATAAGCAGCTGGGCAAGAGGAGAGAGAGGAATGTCTTAACTTGGCTTCAGCCACAAAAATTGATTCCGAGTATCCTAAAGTTCATGAACTAAGATCCACCTAGCAGCAAATGCTAATGGAAGAACAAGCCAAGGCATGATATGAGAGCAGGAGTAAGTAGCTGGATGAGCTGGCAGATGAGTGGAGTACCACAAAAGGTTAAAGAATACCCACAGGCCATTGGAAGCTTCCAAAGGTAGTAACTGAAGGAGCAGGATTTATGTAATAGGAGTATCATGCAAATGAGGAAAGATCAAACTAGTACACATCTGTATTGGGCTCTGCAGAAATGTTGCTGCTCGCATCCCCCACAGAAGTCATTCAAGAGCATGACAGAACACTGTGAGCTCCAAATCAGTGTATGGAAAATGCCGCAGAAACATTAAGGCAAAAAATAATTCTCTGCCTATCAAAGCATAGAGAAAAGATTTGAAGACCAAAGAACTCTTTTGTCCTTGAATCTTCAGGACTTAGCTCTAGGGCTGGGAGCACACAAAAGCCCCCATCCTCTGATTGCTCAGAACTTACAAAGCTCTCCTTTACTTGCTCTGCTCCTCTGTCATACTTTTCTTTCAGGCACATGGAATATCAGAAGGCCAGAAGGAGTTTTCAACTTCTCAGGAGTAGTATCATCTCCGTGATGAGACGGATTAAGAAACAGTATATCCCAGCCCATGTCCCAGGGAACACATGCATTACAGCACACCAGACTCCAGCCCTTGCACAGCTTCTGTTGCTGCAGGCTGATGGCCACACTGCATGGCCCTCTCTATCCTTGTTCACCTCTGGCTGACCCTCTGTGTCACCATCCGGACCAGCAGCCTGGCTACAGCACTCTGTGTGCTCTCACTCCCACATAGAAAACCTAGACATGGGGAAGAGATAGCGCAGGCCAGGTCTCACAGACACATGTACAACTTGCCACACACCCCAGCTTCAACTTCGAAGCAGCACTTAGACCTGATGAGGAAAATTTTTCCCTTTAGGAGAAATTCTAAATCGTGTCATCCCCACTGTTATCCAGAATCAAAATCCAGTTAAAGGTAGGGCACTGTCGAAAGATCTGTGCCGTCATAAAGATGCAAAAGCAAGTTACAGAAGACGGCAGCGTCCTCAAAGTGGGGAAGAGAGTCCAGGCTGAGCGGAGACACCGTGAACACTTTACCAGGTCAGCAACCATTTTCCTGTGTTTGCCAGCACAAAAGGATAGAGTGGGGCAGATGGAGCCAGGCAAAGTGCCTCTCCAAGCAAGCTAACCAATTTCCTATTCTTACACCTGCCCTTCAGAGGAAAATCTGAAATCAATTCACAAACAAGGGTGTATTTGCATAATCCAGTACCCTCTTTGTGTCTCCAACTATGTGGGTGTGAAAGGAATTTGCTGTTTGCAAACAGACTCATAAAGAGGAAACATTCAACTTAAAACCCGTAATTAGCATTTGCTGCTGTTTTTCAGTGGTTTGTGTGCAAAACAAAATATGCTGGGCCTGAATTTCCCGACTCTTCTCCCTTCTCCCTTTCACCAATAACTCAAGCCATAAGGAAACTAGGACAGTGCTAGTCAGCTCCCAGCACACCACGGTTACTGGACATGAATGCTGCTACTGTATTTAACTCTGCTGACCCTCCAAAGGGAGGGTCAAATAGTTGGAATTTATACAATTATGAGTTCCAAAAATAAAGAGTAATAAGCAAACTATACAGTTCAATGAAAATCACAGTTCAGGTAGGTCCAATTATGTGGCTTTTTTTAATATATATACTACAGAGACAGGATTGGGATTTGCTGAGAAGCTGAAAGATGTTTACTCTTGGATAATTTTGCAGGCAACACAGCAATTCTTCTCTTCCCCTGCATTAATTCAATCCTTAGCCAGACAAATTTCTAGGGAAATAATCATACGGTTCATACTGGCCATTGTCTCCAGGCTCATGGTGGAGAAGAAGGTGCTCAAGACTAGTCAACATGGATTCACCAAGGGGAAATCATGCTTGACCAACCAGACAGCCTTCTATGATGGGATAACCAGCTGGATAGCTGACAGGAGAGCATTGGATGTCATCTATCTCGACTTCACCAAGGCTTTTGATAACGTCCCTCACAACATCCTCCTGGACAAGCTCCAGAGGTGTGGGATGGATGAGTGGTCGGTGAGGTGGATTGGGAACTGGCTAGATGGCAGAACTCAGAGGGTGGTGATCAGCGGTGCGGAGTCTAGTTGGAGGCCTGTGTTGAGCGGCGTCCCCCAGGGGTCAGTGCTTGACCCAGTCCTGTTCAATTTATTCATCAATGACCTGGATGAAGGCGCAGAGTGCTCCCTCAGCAAGTTTGCTGATGATACAAAGCTGGGAGGAGTAACTGACACCCCAGAGGGCTGTGCTGCCATCCAGAGGGACCTGGACAGGCTAGACAACTGGGCAGTCAAAAACCTCATGAAATTCAACAAGGCCAAGTGCACGGTCCTGCACCTGGGGAGAAATAACCCCAGACACCAGTACAGGCTGGGGACCGACCTGCTGGAGAGCAGCTCTGCTGAGAAGGACCTGGGCGTCATGGTGGACGACAGGTTGACCATGAGGCAGCAGTGTGCCCTCGTGGCCAAGAAGGCCAATGGCATCCTGGGGTGCATTAAGAGGAGCGTCTCCAGCAGGTCGAGGGAGGTGATCTTACCCCTCTACTCAGCCCTGGTGAGGCCACATCTGGAACACTGTGTCCAGTTCTGGGCCCCCCAGTACAAGAGGGATGTGGAGCTGCTGGAGAGAGTCCAGCGCAGGGCCACGAGGATGATCAGGGGCCTGGAACATCTGCCCTATGAGGAGAGGCTGAGGGAGCTGGGCTTGTTCAGCCTGGAGAAGAGAAGGCTGAGAGGGGACCTGATCTGTGTCTATAAGTGCCTCAAGGGAGGCAATGAGGAAGATGGGGCTGGCCTCTTTTCACTGGTGGTCACTGACAGAACCAGAGGAAATGGCCACAAACTGAAGCATCAAAAGCTCCACAGGAACTGAAGGAAAATTTTCTTGACAGTGAGGGTGACAGAGCACTGGAACAGGGAGAAACCTTTAGAAACCTTTAGGCAGCCACCACTACTGTTCAGCAGGGCCTTGCTAGCCTCCTGCCAGCTGCAGGTGTAGGCTGCACACATAACCTCTATAGAATTTTTTTTTTGTAGCCTGTATCATTCTTTGGGAAGCCCTTTGCAACCCCTTTGGCCTTCTCTTAACACTACACCAAGCCCTCATCTGAAACTGAAATCCAAGAGCACACGCCAGTAGCCTCAGGGAGAAGTTTTCTAAGGAGAAATGTCCAACACACACAACCCTTTTGCAGCCCCTTTTCGGTCCCATGTCAGCTGCACCTCTGGGCTTCCTCCGTCTCCTAACCCCACACACCTCGGCTGATCTTCAGTATCTCTGTCCCAGAACTTGACTGCAGACCTGCCTCATCACCATGAACTTGTCTGATGCCCCTGACTCTTAGGTGAACCATCTGCAGGTCGGTTGTGCTCGCCTTGCTCAGGTATGTGGGACGAGCCCTAGCAGGCAAGGCTCTTGACCTACTAGGGTCGATAGCACCTTTGGCTCCCAGCTTCCCGCCCCATGAGGACGCCCGGCCCTCACTGCTCTCTGGCAAGGCCTTGCGTGAGCCTTCACCCACCTTGACCCACAGCAACAGCCCACGTGAAAAAGCCTCCCACAGCTTAGACAGCTCTTACTTTTCCAAACCGGCCCAGCTCGTGATAGCAGACTTTTCCCAAAATATCAATGTCTGATGATTCCCAAGCATGTGAGCAGAGGCTTGTGTTGTCAACGCTGGCTGAGTCTCAGCCAAAGGCTTTGCTAGGCAATACAAATGAACTGCTGGGGATGTGCCACACTACCACCCATACTGACACTGAAAAGAGCACAGAAGATACTATAAAAAAAGCTACCCCTAACACCTGAAATCCTGCATCTTCTTAGCAAACTTAATCAGATTGTATAACTCTCATCAGTTCTGTCTCAACTGTCTATGTATTGCTCGGGGTAAAACAATGGCAAATATATTCAGAGAAAAATGGGTATCAAAATCCAGGTTTTAAATGTCGTCTGTGAGATGAGACCCAGAATAAGTCCAAGTCGCACAGTAGTCCGGTTTTCTAGGGAGCAGGTTAACATTTCCAAACCCTTATCAAATGGAAAGATGATCTTTACGTTCTTATGTCCAGCAAGATGATTATCTCTCAGATAAACATCAGGATGGTCAGGGCTGGACTACCTGGTGTATGAGGAGAAGCTGAGAGAACTCATTTTATTTTAACTTATGATGTAGAGGTGAAAAGAAGATCTTTTGAAGTCTACAACTATCTAAGAATATGGGGCAAATTCTTGGAGACACACAGGTATAGGAAAAGAGGCAACAGACAAGTACAACAAGCAAGGACAACTAGATACTAAGGGGAGGGTTTTTTGTTTTGTTTTTTTTACCATGAATATGGTCAATCACTGTAATAGGGACCCAGATAAGTTGCAGAATCTCTGTCCGTGGAGATATTTAAAACTCCATCAGAAACAGCCCTGAGCAATCTGATATAATGAAGCCTGCTTTAAGCACGCTGTTGACTGGGTGACCTCCAGGAGTCCCTTCCAATATGAATTAATCTGTGATTTTATAAAAATTAGCTTTTAAAAGGCAAGCAGAATACCACTGTAGCCTATTTGAATATAAGGCTTTAAACGTTTATACGTTTGACAAAGAGAAAGCCAGCAAGGGATAAAAACAGATTCTGCTACAAATTAAAGAGGAATTCTGTTTCCATGACCATCTGGGATATATATGTGCAACCACTATACTGCTAAACAAAGAGCTGGCATGAGGAAAAAGAAAAGGATCTGTTTTCATTTAGAATATTGTCCCTTGGAGCTAACATATTGTATAATGTATTCAGGGTTCAACTGCAGTTATTTGTGAAGAATTAAAAAGAAATAATTTTCAAAATACAAGAATAGTGCTTTTTGAAATAAACACGTATAAATCAGAATCAAAACACAGATATAAAAACCTGACTCCTAAAAATGCTGAAAACACTATATTCACCTCACAGGCAAAATTTTTAGAAGTTATCTAGACCTGCCGAGATCTACATTTTAATGATACTTATTGTGACTTAAGCTCATATATGTTTGAATAATTTTTGAAATGGCACCAAGGCCGCTGAATCACTCCCACTCAGAAAGCATCTTAGAAAGTATTTCACAATTTTGAAAATTTTATCTCAGGAACTCACAGTCCTTGTATTCACCATGTACTTATTATTTCTAATGCAAAATATGGCTGATATTGTTGAATAAACAATATTCAGATTCAGGCCTAAACTTCTGTCTAAATCCATAAAGGACCTTATCCTGGTAATGGATAAATCACAACTCACACTGGGGACCTAAATTCTACACACTTAATAGGAAGATTCAGGCAATTGATTCAGCAATACTCCAGCTTGGCATGCCACAGACAAACAAGCTCCACCATATGAAATGCTGAAGAAAACCATCTCTGAAATCACATCTCTCTTCTAGACTCCATGGCACCTTTGCAGCACTGAACTAGACACCAAGTAAAGCCAAGTCACAGACAAAAAATGTCTTTGTAGATTTAGCAGCCTGAGTCCTAGTCCAACACAATGTATGGCTTTCCTCCTTTCTTTTAGGTGCAGTCTTTTAGAAGAGCATTTGCTCCAGCAGCTGCTCCAGGAGAAGGGACAGAAACACTGGGCTCCACTTCTAGGCCTCATAAGGAGCTCTCCCACGCTCCTGCACTCCCAGCTGCCCTGTTCATCCTGCTCCCTCTTCTACACCTTGGAACATCCTCACGTGATGTCCTCGGGGTCTATTCCTCTCTCGCTTATGCTTTTGTGGTTTAAGGCATTCTTTTGGGCAGCAGAAGCTGTGGGTTTTGATTACTTTCAGAGGAGCCTAGAACCAAAGACATTTCCTGTTTCTTGGGCAGATGAACTAAACTCAAGATTACAATACCAAAGGCAGGTGATCATATAGTAAGATAGTATTGTACGGTGGTTTTCTTGGGGCATATAGGGTATCTGCTATCATCTGTTTTGTATAAATGTGCATAGGCAGGCATTCTGTCCTGCTCCTTTCAAACACAAAGTTGTACTTAGGTGCACTTTGTATTTGAATCTTATGGAGACTAAGTCCATCTCCAGCCACAAGAGAACAAAATATTTACAGATCCTTTCTCTATCATATTATTTGTTAAGCAACAAGAGTGTGCTGAGCATGGCATAAGCTACAAAATTAGTGCTGTGTCCATGTCCACAGCATTCTGAAGCTTTTGCTTTCTGTGATGCCAGACGCCAATACTGTGCAACAAACCCTTAACACAATGTTATGGTTAACACAATAACCCTAACACAATATTTAAAAGAGCAAATATAACTATTCTTACACACAATTCTCATTTACAAAAAGGATACGGAATTGTGTCATTGTAATGATAAATTTGCTAAAAACAGAAATAACTTGCAAATTTGCTTTCCTGAACTCCAGCCAAAACCAATGTGGTTACTCATATAAGTTACATTCGACACTTTGCATTTTCTGCTCAACTTCTTTGACACTTAAGTCATCAAACCCACTGTTTGAACCCTCCACGAAAGATACAGCAACAAACAGCCCCTAGGAAAATCCCCAGACTTCTCTTGGCTTAGGGATGCCTTGCGTACCTTCTCTGACTGATTAACCCTATTGACTCAGGTGTTGCTGGCTTATCAGCCCACTCTTCGCACAGGCGAACAAAGGAAATCCTGTGCACAGGCTATTCCTATTCCTTATGCTAATCAAACGTTATTGATTCAGATTTCACCTCCTCCCAGCAAACACCCACATCTCTCTAGCTTGCAGACAATTACATTACGCACAGAACACTTGTCTGAAGTATTTATCTGTGCTGTAGAGCACGCTGGTGCCTGCGGATTCTCTGAATTCCCAGAGATGGGAACCAGATGCTACCATAACTACATATACAAAAAGTAGTCTCTCACTATAAAAAAAAAGCCCTTGAAAGACTTTATTCAGATTTTATGAGCCATCAAGTGGAACAGCTGTATATTTTTTTCCCTTGGTTTCATCTCTGCAATTTTAAAGCACCAGACTTTTGCCCCGAAGTCTTTGCCTTCAGCTACATTATGCTCTTTATTTTAACTTAGGCTGCTAACTTCTCTTCTTAATTTATACACCAAGAGATTAGGGTGCTCTTTTCCAACTCGCATGATTTTTACTGATCTGCTTATGACAGTGACAAACTACCATCACCTAGGCTGAGTGGCATCCTCAAACTAAGAGTCAAAGGAAGAAGTAAAGGATTTATAACTTCTGGAAGTTACAATATTTGCTGATGTACTTTCTGAAACAGGTAAGAAAGGTTTGGAATCTCAAGGGGGAAAAAAAAAAGAACAAAAGATAACAAGACACTACTTAAGCAGATGCATGCTCACAGGAGCCATGAAAAAAGCAAAAGGATTCCCACACACAAGGATTCCCGCACAAAAGGTAAAAATGAAAGTTCCAGAAACCGGCAGATATATTAAAAAATCCCTCTGGAGTTGAGAGATCAACTATCAAAAAACCACATCAATTAAATGGTATTTATCAATCACTGCTAAGTTAATTAAAACAAGTAAATAGTTCATTCCTTTCTTTATGATGATTTATCTTATGTTTTATTAGAGCACTTCTGGCTGAAAGAGGAACAGAAATAGTATTCCTAGTTGCTGTATCTTGTACATAAATAAGTACATCCTCCCAGATTGTAAAATGAGACCATTAGGACCATCTAATTTAACTTCCTGCAGAGCAAACACCATGGATCTTCCCTACATTAAATCCCTTAAAGCCATACAAAGGGTGGTCAACTGCAGCCCTTCCTGCTCAAACATAAACTTTATTTTTAAAAACATATACATTAAAAGACAAGTCACTGCTACTCTTGTTCACTTCAACAGGTCATTGCCCTTACTTAAATATGCATATTTCATTAAGATTCAGAGTTTGTCTAGATGCAGCTTCCTGCCATTAGATCTTGACATGCTTTTGTCTGCTAGACTGAAGAGTCCTCTAGTATCACGTTTCTGTTCCCTGCAGAGGGTCCCTGCACATTGTCAACACATTTCTCTCTAAATCTGTCTGATAAACTAAAGAAGTCAAGCTGTCAGAAAGCACGTTTCCCAAACTTTTAATCATTTTAACGTCTCTTCTCTGGGGCTTCTCCATATTTCCCCATTATCTTTCCTGAACTGCAGGCATCAGAACTGTCTGAATATTCCCGCAATGGCCGTAGCTGTTCCACATACAGAGTTGAAGAGACTTCCCAATCTCTCTCGGTAAGCTGTTTTTCTTACAGATACTCCAACGTTCTGTAGCCCTCTTGGCTACAGTGTCCCACTGTGAGCCCATATGCAACTAATTACACCGCAGGACACACAGACCCTTTCCAGTAAGTGCTTCTCAGCACACAGGCCTGCATTCTGCAAGCATGGTTTACATTCTTTATTACTGGGTTTATGACATTGTATTTGACAGTGAGCTAACACATACTATTGGTCCAAATGACTACACAATTTTGTGAATAACAGCCTTCCTACAACCTCCATTTCAACATCACCTGAAAAGTTTAATAATATTTTCTTTCTAAATAATTCTCTAAAGTATAAGAACCTACCTCTAGCCCAACAGAAGCAGTCATTAAGCATAAAACAGAACTTCATCAAATTCAGTCTATTTAATTCCAAATTTGTTTCACACTGTTCTAATGTACTAGTAAAAAATTTCATGACTTATGTATATATTTATTCCCTTTGCACAGCTTTTTCCTTTTCCTTCTATAATCATTGCTATACACAGCATCATGCAGAAGATACACGTATTCCTCATTCCTCTCAATTCTCAATATTATTGCATGATTTCTGTCATAGACTTCTACAACTATAGAATTATCTCAGCTTTCATTATGCCAGTATTCTTCTGATGCACATGCATGCAGACAGGAAAAAAGGCAAAATCCTGAGCAGTTGAAGTGCAAAGACTCTCAGAACTCAAGCAGTGGAGAGGTGATCTTTTGTACTATCTCATGATGACTTGTATCTCGTTCATGGCAGCTAACAGTCAACATCCATATAAACACCAGCTTTGCAGCATGAACCACAGGGTGGAGTGTCCTGCAGAGATTCCCAGTATGAACTGGAATTAGCAAGCTCCACGTAGGAAGCCCCTAAGTTAACGAAACATGCTGAACTAAAGGCCACGGTGTGCTTGGGGCCACCCTGACATCTCTGCACAGTCCTACACTGGGCATTTTACAAGTATGTGGTTGGACACAGCTTGGGTATCATTCACTGTACAAAACTAGTTAGGTATTTCTACATACTTGCATAGCTGAACTAAATGAGTTCTGTCGCAAAAAAGGGTTGCTCCTGCTGCATAAAGCACAGAATAAAGAAGGGGTAAAACAAACATCATGGAAGAGGGGAGTTGGAATAGGAATAGTTGTTGTAATGAGGAAGCTTACATTCATATTAGATTCATATTCATTTGCTTCTATTTGAGCAAAAAGGCTAGAATAGGCAACTGTGACCTCTCATACGGTGTCATTATACTTTGTTCAGGACAGGTTAGTGATTCAGCTTGCATGCAGATAGCTTGCACAAGAGACACAAAGCTCCTGAATTTCTCTCCAAGTACTTTTTCTTTTCTAGTGAATAGTTGTCTGATTTCTCCCTGTATTTGCATACAAACAGATATTCATAAAATAAATGGGAATTTCTGCTAATATTGTCTTTTCAGTCTTCACCTACATTTCCACAATTCTCACTTATTTTTTTCTTTTATTCAAAGTGCTCATTGCTCTAACTCTTGCAATGAAATAACTAGCTTGCTTAGTAATTTTCTGTTATGATGGTTGGAGCAAGAAACAAAGGATTACCTTACTATTTTCAGTAGCAATTTTTAGAGTAGTTTTGCAAAAAAAGGGGCATGACTAATACATGACCTAAGTGAATTTCTCTGTCTATGCCCTATAATGATATTTGAATCCATTGACCAATCTGAACTGGAGGTATAGAGACCTTAAAGAAATTGAGTTTCTATAGATTTCCTGAAAACAGACAGTTGAGGAGAAGATGCAGACCCCATCAACACCCTGACTGCATTCCTGAGGGAATGGCTGCAGTGTGATACAATCCTTTACTAAACAACAGAAAAACACCTGGGAAAAAGCCCATTAAAATTCCCCAATCACACAAGAATCTGTTAAGCTAGACCTCAGAGGAAAGAAATCTCAAGGAATGGATTCACAGGGATAGTAGGTTATGCTAACGGCACTGCTCCCGGAATTGTTTGCTCCTTAAAGGGATATATTAATGTCTTGTTTTCTCCTTTAACAGATCTCCCTCCTGTAAGGCATTTAAAAGAGCCAAGCACATATGCTTGGTAGAAAGCTCAGGAGGCACGACGCCACTCTTACGTGTAATTGTGCATTTGCATTACTCAGAAGAGACCAAAGCAGTATTTCAGTTGAAGCGTGCCAGTAGACAGCAGCTGCCCAAAGGCCATCGTGTTACAACATAGGGCTGACCGAAGAGCTGAGACTCAAACTCTCCATTTGCTACAATCCACTCAGTCTTGTAAACAGGCGAACTCTCATCTTCTCGCATTTTATAACCACAACACAGAAATGCCTAGAGTCAAGCTCAGGGGTCAGTTGTCTATCTAATATTTAATTCTTTGGCGATAAACAAATACAGGGTTTCAACCAATCTCCCTGTTGGAGTTTTTATTCTATGAGCGAAGAAAATAAAACCAGCCTGTATTCATGAGCAATTGTAAGGAAAAGCCATTCAGCTGGTGAATAAATTGCTCTCTTAAGGTTAAGCAAACACTGAACCTCTGAGCAGGCGGGCAGGAGGACTGTGCAGACAGGGTAAATCACAGCTGGAATTCCCAGGTTGCTGGGGCAGCATTGCAACAGTCTGACTTGTAACAGGAAAACAGTAATCTGAATAAAAGCTTTGCCACTCCAAACTTCCAGGTGTTTAGGAAAAGGTCTCCTTGCTCTGGATTTATGATCTCTGAGTGAAGGTTAGTTTGGCGGTGTTAAAAAAAGAGGGGAAAAAACAACAAGCGATGTGTATAATTTTCTGCCACAGACAGCACACTGCACCTATCCACCTTATTCTCTACGCGAGCCAAGATAGAGACACTATAAATCAGATCTCTTGTGTCAAGGTTTAAGGAAAGCAAGAAATATGCAAAACAGTAAATCAGCAAGAGATTGCCTATACTGTAGTTGGCAGTCACGACTACACTAGAAGTTAGAAGATTAATGCTGTCCATTTTTACTTCCACTAGCCTAAGTAAAAGCCAAGATTAAGCACCAGGACTCTTCTGTAACAGGTGCTGAGGGATTACTGCAGATGTTGCTAGCAATTTTTCTCAATATATGTGTCAGGTGCAGGGGAAGGCAGGGGTGGGGGGAATGAGGAGGGAAGGAAATAGCCTCATTTCCTTTTACTTTTTCCCCAAATCAGGAGGGAGTGAGGGTTCATGCAGCAACCCAAAAGGCTTCTTAAAATCAGAAAGCCAAGTCCATCCTCAGCTAGCCACCTTTGCAATCTATCAAAGTCAGCAGGAAACCACAAGGTGGCTAGAAGGAGAAAAGGTATCTCCACCTCAGTCTTAGCGGCACGAGCTGAGCCTCCACACCTATAGGGGCATCTCCCAGCCTTCCTTGCTGAACAAACCACAAGAACATGGGGTTCCAAGACGTATCACCAGCATCCTGCACTCTTCGTTGCACCACAAGCCATTTATCAGCCCACATCATCTAAGATGCAAAAGTTGCAGCAAAAATGAGGGCCAGCACTATCACTTACAGCCCCCAAGCTTCTTGCTGGTAGCAGCAACCAGCGAGGCACAGAGAAAACGACCTTTAACCAAGGTAGCATCTCAGAAAAAAGGGGTAAAGGCCATTGCTAGCCTCAGAAGCAAGAAGGTACAAGCATGTACAGTGCAGAAGCAGATTAAGTGGGTGTTTGTATTATTGCCCCTTTTCATGGTAATACAATCAGTTATTGACTCTAGGATCTGAGGAAGATGGGCAATGTTTGCTCACTAGTTAAAGGAGTCCCTCGTTATGATAAACTTTCATCAAGTTGTACCTGACAAAATAAGCAGACAAAAATAATAGAGGAAAAAAATATTGCACCATATAATGCACTGTATTCCCAAGTGCATTCTGTAAATTAAAAAAATATATATATAATTGTTCATATTAAAATTAACAGGACCAATGCCCTCTAGATGCAAGTCCACAGACATATTTGCAATTAAAACAAATGAAACAAAGTAAAATCTGAAAGAAATCATGCAAAGCACTTGAACATGTACCTAAAAAAACTGCAGCTAACCACTCCAGATTCTTACAGGATCAGAACAGGAAGTTAGCCTTTCTGTCTTTCAGGCAGCATACACAGAAAAAAAATGAAGATAATGATTTAAGCCTGGGAATTCATTTAAAAAAATCTCTTAACCAGAGAACTTCCATGGTATGTGCATCCTTTGTTTTATAGGACAAGGTATTCATAAAATGAAACTGTGGATTGTACTACAGAGAAGCAACATGATACCCAAAACTCTCCAAAGAAAAACACAGGAATTGTTGCTTTACTTAGAATATTTCTATCAAGATTTCTCAAGATTGTGAAAGCTATACAAGAAACTCCAAACTATGGTGACTATAATGATGTAAGTAATAATTTTATTATCAGTAAAAATATATCACATGTGGAATAAATGCCATTCATAAAACATAGCCCTCACAGAGTATCTTCTACTTATGAATCACTTCTAAATAAGTATTTTTAAAACATGCTAAGTCCAGAAAATTAGATTTAATTAAGGTGAAACTCTCTATACATCTGAAGTGGATTATTTTAAAACAAGGAACATGAGGTGGATTTACACACTTTCCATCAGTTACGCACTTTGAGGAAAAACATATGGCAAGTCCCTGCAAGCATAGCATTCTATGATAATCTAAGGGAAATTTAAGCGTATGTCTTCTTATAGTTCCATATACCTTCTTCCCAAATCCTGGCTAATAATCAAGGTCCATTATCTGTATTTTAATCTCTAATTAGTATCTATAAACCTGCAGACATTATAGCATTGATCTGTTTAGAATTAAGTTTTGAATTATTTATCTATGTTTACAGCATAATGCAAATTAAATCTATCACAATTCCATTTCCAAGCCAGAGTTCAAATTGCATACATTTTCTTATGTTTTTGTTTAAACAGCAATGATGTGTGAGGTATGATGATTCAGCCACTGCAGTTTTGGACACGTACATTATACACTTCCCATAGAAAGAGTCTGGAACCTTTTTATTAAACTTCTTTTTAAAGAAAAGATATGAACCAATCCAAACAGAAGTGCTAAGGAGCATGTGTTACCTTTGACAAGGTTGTCACTGGAAACAGCTTTGGATCCAAGACAGAACTTCCTGCAAAATCATGCAAACACCTTTGCCTTCCCCCATCCAGATGTGGCACTTAACCTCCTTTTTTTTTTCCTGTATAGCAGTTCCTTGCCCTGACTAGGACGACACTGGCTATTGGTGCACAAAACATACACGGCTTTTCTGCAGGGACATTTTTAGTTTGCTTCCATTGAAGCTGAGCAAAGGAGTGAAAGGATTCTGCATGTCCCAAACAGTCATCTAGTTTGGCTTTGGGAGAATCCAGATTCTCTTTTGTTCCATATTTACTTTATAACATTGAATAACACAAACAGTAGAAGGCCCTTTTCTAAGTAAAAACAGCCTGTTCTTTTGGGCTATCTCACAGCAACAGTGAGCACAGAAAAGCTGTGATTATGAACGTGGATCTCCTACATTTCTGAGGGTAGCTCAGCAACAGCTTCTAAAGTTGTACACTCAAACTTCGGTGCCAAATTTAAATATTTGGTTCCTGGTCTTTCAAACTGACTGAGATCATTGTGACTGAAATTTCCCCTGCTCAATCCCAAGAAAGACTTTGAAGGTAGTAATATCTGTGAAAATGATTTACAGATGTTTTAAAATTTGCTGCCAGCATTCCTACTGAAAGACACTTTCTGGATTTTAATCTTACCATCCTTGGATTTATGTATTTCTAATGCAGTTTTCTATGAGGATGAGGGAAAACAGCACAAACTCTGATCAGATTGGTTAACATGTAGCTCTTTAAAATGTGTGGGAGACTGACCACAATTTAACCGTTAAATTTAGTTTGCTCAGCTAATGAAAGAAAATTCTGTTAGGTTCTGCGTAGTCTGGTCAGCAAGAAACCAAAATGTGTTTTCACGGAAGTCTCAGAAAATAATTTTCTTCTCAAGGATGCTGAAGTCAGCACTTCTGACAGCTACGACACCTCAAGCAGCGCTAAACCAGGCAACCACTGCATGGCTTGAAAGAGCAGCTGCGTCTGCAGCAAGCAGAGCCACTGGCCCTCAGAACAGTGCTCATGTTCAGACAAATGCTCTGTTGCAATGCCAAAAATTCTCCGTTTTTCTGAATTTGCCCCCAACCTCCAAAAAAATGCAAGGCAGACCTTAAAATCAGATGATGAATTAAAAACAGCAGCAGGAGCACCTCCACAGTCCCTAAAGAAAAGTGAAAGCCCTGGAGTTCTTGGACTTTAAACCTTTGAATCCCAAATTTTGCTTCCCACAATTGGGCTGATTATGCAGATCTACTTCTTATTTCAAGTTTCAACAAAAGTCACAGAAATATTACATGTATAAGGAAAAACATCAAACATGAAACGCCATGTGACAAGCCCCCAGTTCATCATATACCAAAAGCACGGGCTTAAGCTTCAAAATTCTGGGGTCTCTGGGGTGCTAGATCAGCAAAATAACACAGAGGCTTCAACAAGTGGGACTACAAATACCATCCTCCTGTAAGTTTTGTATTCCATGCAATATGTACCAGAATTAAAGAGATTTAAAAAGCATGCTCAGGAAGCTCATATGGCTGCCCAGTCCCGCACTGTGCCAACCTCCTCCTCCCCAGCCACCAAACCACACACGGCTGGGCAGCCAGTACGAAAAGGGTCACCAACAACATTTCCAGGAACGACATAACTGTAACCAGAGCTTGCTTTCATGCTGAGTAACTGCATTATATAATAATATAAGCCCTGAGCTTCCTATTTCTTCTGTAAATAACAAGTTATTCAAAAATCTGGACACTTCTACATTTGAACTGAAAATTATGTTTTGCTTTGTCTACAACAGTAGTATTGTGTGGTCCTGCCTGGTGTTTAAACTGTATAAAGACATAGAAAATGATCCTGAGAGCATTTTTCAGCCTACTTTCAAGATTATCTTTATTTCCATCAGGCTCAAATAATCCAAGTACGATTATACAATACCAGGTTTCAGACTAAGGTGAGTTGTTCAGGATACACTACTACATTTCCTGGCCAATGACAGGAAACAACTTTCAAGGTTACTCTTTAAAATAGCTCCATCTCAAAATTTTTACCTTCTTTCAAGGTGTGAAGAGAAACGGGCATTTATGTTTCCCCTTCCTTCTGAAGCAGAGGAAGTTCTCCCTTCCCCAAAAAGTGGGTTTACTGTGGTAGGACGAGAGGAGCTGTACTGGGGTCCCAGTGGGTTACTAGAATGGCACCTGAAAGTCTCTGGTCCACTTCTGAGCTCTGCTCTGTGCTCTCATGCTTTGAGAGACTACGGAGATCCTCTACAGCTTGGATCACAACACACACGTTTCACTCAAAACTAATGACAGAAGGTCTTTCTTCCACATCTTCGGCAACATCAGCACTACTGCGTACTTCTGCTTTAGTCAGTTGTGACACACACCTACATTGTGCCTGGAAGAAACAAGGCAAGAGTACGTCTTCGCCTGCCATGGCCTAAAGAGGTGATACTCTTATGATAAAGATCCAAAATAGTGCCAAAGTTAACTCCTGTACAAATCCTAAGATGCTCCGGGAATTTTCTTTTTGCGTAAATATCTCTTAGTATTACTTTAGTTTCAATAAATGAGTTATTTTTGTCACTGACACATTAGCAAGCAAGATATTGCTAAATTAATACAGAGTGGAGGGTACTTGAGACTAAAATGAGTAATAGCCTCTAATGGGAAGGCAGATTTTGCTGTTTCTCATTAAAACTGCAATCGATTGAATTCTGTTTCTGTATCAGAATCATTGTTTAAAATTCATTATTCATACCTGTATCATCTACTATGTGCAGGCTTGCCAGCACAAAGCTTTGGACAGTTCTCACAGTTTGTTCCTTTAAATATTCACAGACTGTCCTGTGGGAATTCTCACAGATCTTAAATTCTCCTGCAGCAAAATGCTGGCAAATGACAATCCACAGAAGTTGCAGCCCTTTTAACTGGCTTGGAAATCCACAGAGCATGAAACATGACGGTTATGAATTGAGATAACTGATCGGTCTCCTGCCTTCCCCTCCGTCCTCAGACGCTTCTCCAGACCTCAGACTGTTGGATGTCAGACTAGCTGAGAACCAAGCACAGAGAAAGCACCAGTTCCCAGGTCTTAGTCTAGTTACAGCCAAAAATTCCTGAGTTAAAAGTTCTTGATGTTTCCTCCATACTATAGCATGTTAGTTTAACTGTTTCCCCCCACTCCCTCACCTGAGGTTTGCTTTGCTTGTTAGGAAAGTTAGGGTCAAATATGGTGGAATATTATTCTAGTTTAAAAATAGTATTTTCAACAACTCTACTTTTAACCTCAGCTTCAGATTAGCAAATTTTCCTGGGTGATAATTTATTTGCTGTTCATGAAAAATGTCTTTAGTGACATGCTCAAAAATACCAAACCAGCTGGTAGTCACCACAGCCGCTTATAAACAGAAAACAAAAAATATAGAATTCATATGCCTAGTATATCTGTTCAATACTGTAACAAAGCACCATGTTAACAGGTCTGACCATGACTGCCTTCTACTTTGTATTTTCTACTATTTTCTACCCAACTTTACAAAAATGTAAATAAGCATAAGATGCAAAACAGAAAGAAATGACTGCTCTGCATTTGAAAAAAAGTTGTGGATTTCTTTGTTGAAGGTCAAGCAGTGAATGACCGACTTTTATTTGATGGTTTCACTAGCATCACACGAGATAATTTGAAGTCCAGAACAAAACTGATTTGCATAAGTGATATTATCTAATTATGCAATTCTCCAAGCTAAACCGGTCACTTTTGTCTTGCAAAGTACAGCTTAAAAATAAACAGCCAAAACATATGGGAACTCTCTGTTGGGACAAATACAGAAGAATTCAAACCCAAGAATTCATACCATCAGCTAGAAACTAACAGAGTTCTACTTAAAATGCTGTGATTTACACTAGGGATTTAGAATATATTTAATTAGTTTACCGCATTCCAGCAGGGTATATTAAGAGAAAAAGAATTCTCTCAGCATAAAACAGTGAAACAATGAAGAGCAAATGAGCTAAGCCAGCTTCATAAATCAATTTATGCAAGTCATGCTAAATATGTGCTAATCTCAATCTGCACTCCAGTCAGATACTACCATATGAGTACATTCAGCAATTTTCATTTAAATTGCCTGCACTTAAACAGCAAATCCAGACCACTGTCATAATTGATATTTGCTATTATAGTGTTACATTATAAGGAAAAAAATGACCAAGCTTTCAGAGGAAAACAATGTGCTCTGGCTCCTCTGAAATGCTACTCTTAATCCTTTTAAATACAGCATGACACTGATTGAACCTCAACAGTTCTCAAAGTGGAGAAGAACAAGGGTGAAAAAGAGTAAAATCTTCCCTCCAGATTTACTGTTTTCCAAGTTCAGCAACCTAATATGCTTTCCATGTGCCTTTAAAATGAAACAAAATCATGTGGAATTACTAATAGCTGGTTCTGTGAAGGTAGGGAGGTTAATCTGGATATGCCTGAGTAGCTCACTCGAAAGTTTGCTCGATGTTTTGAAATTTAGATATTTCACTAGGTTAGATTGAAAGTCCTGTGAAAATTAGCTTATTCTCATGTTATTTCATTACTTTCACAAATATTCCCAAGTCAATTCCCTAATTACTGTGAAGTATTAAAAAGAAGGATTATTTCAACTTCTTTAGTTACATCAGATGTCAAGCAGGCCAGAAAGATTATGTTCTGCAAAGAGCATATTTTTGCACATAGAAACTTTTTCTTTTTTGGCAGTAGACCTTTCATTTATTACCTGCGACACCCATTTGAGTTTTGGTAACAAATTAATAGAGATAGCTGCATGATTTTCTTGTGAAACTTTATTTTCTCAGATTTATGGAAACATTGACTCAACATTTAATAGAAAGGGGCTTCTGAGGCTGAGTTTGGACCCTCAGATCAAATCAACAACCAAATCATTAAGGGTTATACCTTAACTTTTCAGTCTGGAGACAGAAATAACAATAATTTACTTACATGGAAATAAAATTCACTAAGAAAACCAGAAGGCTGGCCACCGAACAGAACTGTTGACCTCCAGCTAGCTCCACAATTGATTGCTAGCTCTACAGTTAATTGTTTATCTAAAAAATGCACTTAGGCCCTTCTCATTCAGAGAACCACCTCTAGAGTCACAGCAAGTCAGTTATTACTCTGGAATTACAATCACATTTTAATCCATATCAAGAGTTATTTTAAATATGGGGGTGGAAGCAGTATTCCCAACTTACACATAAAGGTACACAGGTGGACTAAGCAATGTAGTCACACTAGTTCAGCCAGGTTCTGGTAGACCTACAGCTATAGCCAAGTGTCTCAACCACAAGAGGAGCATTGTAGTCTCTCTACCACACTACAAAATCATCTCATTGTGGAAGAAATTGTGTTTCCGGAGAAGGGAAATCTGAGAAAACTGTCTTACCTGGCAAAAAATGATGCTGCCACCGAGGTGCCAGTGGATACTTCGCTAGCAACGTAGGTGCTCTGGGAAGCAGGGACGCTGTACAAGGAGGGCTTATCTGCATTGTAGCGGTTCAAAGCTGCTTCAGTCAGGCCCTCTCGACTAGTCTCGGTCATAAGCTGAGATATCTAGAGACAGAAAGAGAGAGATCAGTGTCACCGGATATAGCGAATTAGCCCACCCATCCTCAACCAAATGTGCCTTTGGGCTGCAGATGGGGTAAGAGGGTGTTCCACGCACCACATCCTTGCAGCTCTGTGAGCAGGGTTATTAATCTACAGCACTTTGGCTCAGACTTAACCTTGTTTGCATTACAATTAATGGGATAAATTCACTCCATCATTGGAAATACCAATAATGTCTGTGTCTTTCCCTCTATATGGAAAGTGAAAACTATAATCCTTGCTCAGTTTCACCTTTGCTGACAAAAGAGATGGCTTGGAAGTGTGCAAGGTATTTATTTTTATCTCAGAAAAAAAAACTTTCTTTGCTTGCTTCTATAAAATAACACAGCACTAGGTTATTAAGTACTTTTGTTGATCTTTCCTCAGAAAAGCTAATACAGAGGATAACAGGTTGTCCCCTGGGGTCTCAGACTATTTATCATTTCTGTAGAAAAATCAAGATTATTCCTGCCCATTTTCATTGGCTTTCTTACAAGGTTTTAAACACCTCATGATTTCATTCCTCTGATAGCCCATTTAACATTTTTTCCACATTAGGAAGCCACATCCCAGCATTCAGTTCTCAGGAAGAACAAATGCAGTTCAGACAGAACCTAATCCAGGTCTCCTCAAATTAACAGAAAGATCCTTACTGACTTCAGGGAAAGCCAAGTCAGCTCTTTTTGAAGAACGGAAGAATGTCCACAAAACTTAATTTCATGTTCTGGAATTCTTTTTTTTTTTTTCATTAATTCACCATGGCATGACAAGTCATCTATTGTACTTCATGCAGTTCTTAACAACTTCCCTTTGCTCTTTCCCTCATCTTAAACACAAATTAGCTATTGTTTATTTATCCATATCTCAAAATTGCTAAACATGGATGCAAAGAGCCCTCTCCAATTACGGCTAGCAATATACCAGCGCAAAACTTCTTCCTCTGCAAACAGTCTGCTAGAACAAGTCTGCCCTGTAGTTCTCTTTTTCTCGGTAGGCTTGATTTTATTTCAGTTATTACTATTACATGGTTCCATTATTACAAAGAAAGTTGAAGACCTATGCTTTTCATTTAGGAGACAAGAAGTGATAAGATGTTTGTGGAGATGTTTATTCTATTCTGCAGAAGATTAAACCACAGTCATTGTTAAACCACCACTAAACGACCTCATATAGAAAGTTTACCCTTATTTTTGAATAAGGGTAAGACATTTTGAAAACAATCTGCCTATTTCAAGAATAGGAGTACTAAACTAGCTACTGTATTCTATAAAGAATGAGCAAAACTGCTCGAAGTACCCTGATCATCTTAGTCACTATTAAGCCTTTCTGGTTTACTGATTTATGAGTAGTGCTCTCAGAAGCCGATGGCTGCAATCATCTAGCAATACTTTTAAAACTCACTAGTTTAGTCTGGTTGCCAGGATACCTCTTTACATCTCCACCATGCGAGCAACCAGGCATTTTCTTCCTCAGTATTCTCCTAATCTTCATATACCCAATTGAGATATCCAACACACTTGAATTCAACAAACAATAGTTTCCTCAACCTCTTTGTATATTTTGATAAATCAGCTATTTCTATTTGCAATGAATGAACTAGATCAAGACTGTGTCCTATTGCCTTAAATTACCCCAAAACCAATCTCATCAACGACTACGACAGGAAGTACTGAGCAGGCAAAGAATTACGAAGTTCTTCCTTCAGAGCAGAACACACTCATATGTGTATTCTCATCTAATACTCATCTAAGTCCATCCTCTTCATATATTTGATGGTCCATCCCTGACCTCAAAAGCCAATTGCCAGCACTGCCACCAGGCAATGACTCTCACTTCCAAGTCAACTTGATGACAATTAAAGTCAACTTGATGACAATTATCTCAAGGCAATCTCTCTTGCATTCATAATTTTCCCATCTACTGTCAAGCAAAGGTTCGCTGCTCAAAATAAGATTTATTATGCCAACGCAGCGCATTTCCATCAGCCTCAGCAGATCTTTTGAAGCTAAAAGCCGATGGGGCAGGAAAGAAGAATATTAACCCACTCCTCAAAACACCAGATTTGTTTGCCTTGGTGTTTAGGATACAGAAAAAGTATCTACAATGCCATAGGTTTAAAATAAGTCACTACTTGGTTTTGTCATTATGGAGACTTCGGGTGAGCCACACACATACCCAGAAACGCTGTGAATATGACCAAGCACGGATCAAGCATTAGAAACAAAGAGCCTCAAACTGATTGAGGATATTTCTTAAAAGGTATTACCCTCAGGCTTCCTCAAAAACTGAATAGACACTTTGTAAGATTTTGAATAAGTTCTTAAATACAAGCACTCCAAACTAACCATACACTCACTCACCACGGAGACATGAAATCTTTTGAAAAAATACGAAAACAGACGATTCCTCTTCACCTACATGCTCAAATAGAAACGAATATTAGTCATCACGTGGAATGTTATTTTTTTTAATGGAGAGGAAGATACTGAATACTTTGCACTTAGATTACATTTTCTTATATTCAGAATTCAGAGGAACTGAGTAAGAAGCTGGAAATAACCCAATTATTTAAAAACTCTGTATTGGTAGAGTACCACACTAACCAAGTGTCAAAGAGAAACAAAAAAAAAAACAGTAGAGAGAAATAATATCTATACCCCATGGACAAATGTAGAAGGGGCTTGTTTCTATCTATGCGTAGGCTCTTCTCTAGTACTGCTATCCTCTAGCAAGTCCTATACAACAGCCCAAGTGCTACAAGGATAATCAGCTGCTCAAATTTCAAGCTGTGCAACATCTGCATGGTATTGACCACTAGATCCCGCTAGAATGGCAGCAGCTCTTCCCTGCTCTTGTTCCCATTAATTCACACAGCTTGTTTTGTTGCAGAAAACAGGAAGCTACTGTTGACATTGATATTGATGAATTATCTGTGAAAAACAGCACTCTAGTGTAAACAGCCACGTCAGAGTGCCCTCCCAGAGCATCCCCCAGCTGATTTTCACCGTGCAGCTTGCTGGAACATGGTCAGCGCCCTCTTGTCCTGAGAGTCCACAACTACCACCCATTTTCCTTATCCATTTTGGCACACTCCCAGGGCAAAATCTGCCTCTCCGACAGAGCGCTCTCAGGACTAAGTTCCCACATGCCCATACTGTGTGCCCCTGAGTTCCCTTGATTTACTGTTTGCCTCAGCAGGGACACTTCTTAGTTGGCAGCATTTTGCAAGGATTCCAAAACTGAAACGATCTCTGTTTTACCTAGTACAAGACATACATACAGTAAGACAAAATAAGAAATAGCTTAAGCTGGATTCCAGGATCTCTTAGTCTAGGAATGGTTTCTCCTCCAAGTTATAAAATCTGCTTGTTTTCTGTGGCTGTCCTTCGTGTCCTGATTAGCTGATTAGATCAAGCATTACTTTCAGGCATGTAAAAATTTTTCATTTTTCAGTCTTCTATCTTTGCAACTTTTTATTCTTAAACTCTGAGGTTTAAGCAGTGATAATAACTTCATCAAAAACTGAAATAGAACTCACCAGGTTTTGCTTGAAAGGGTTCCTCAAGTCACCATGCTGTTATATTTTCCTTATAATAATAGTAGAGAGGAAACTTGATGTTGATGCTGGAATTGTCCCTTTGATTAACAGACAATGGCATGGAGAAAGAAGTCACAGGTACTTCATGTAGAAGTATCTAGAGACTACTGATTTAAAAATCATTCTGCTGCATTTCTTTCATTTGCCTCGTAGGTTGGGGCACGTAGAAATCATTCAAATTATTGTATCAAACTGAAAAGCATGCTGGAAAGGTATCTTGCCATCCCATTTTATTCCGCAGTCACACTATCAAATTATTCCTTTCTGCTCTTGACATTTCTCACTGAAGGTCACAAAAACAGATGAGTAAAATGATTTTTTTCCACTGGAATGCACCAAGGATATAACACACTTTAAAAAAAAATACTACCAAAGCGCTTATAGAATTTCTCTCTTTCTCATCTCAGTTCAAAAGACCTAGTGAAAAAAAATGTGCTTTGAACACTAACAAACTCTGGCTTTTTATGGAATAAGTGGCAAGTACACTTCATATAAATCTGCCTCTCCATCATGGCTGTCCCTCTAACCATTTACTGACTTTCTGCATGTAAGACAGAAAGAACAGACCATTCCGTTTGCTTTCCTTTGTCTTCTGTGATTGCCCACATACCATATATATGAGGTTTAACATAGGTTAATAGGATGTATTTTGAGAAATTCCTGTTTTGAATTGTTGGCAGGACATCACTGCCTGGATAAGCAACAAAAAGACAAAGCATGGAACAATGCAACCTTTCATGCGTCAATAAAAACCTTGTAAGTGCACATGGACCAAGACAGATGTCCCTCCCAACGCCTCATTTTTTCTCCTGTCTCATAAAAGCTAGGCATCCATTAACCTCCTATTTCACTGCTCTCTGATGGTATACAGCAAGAGCTGGAGATAAGTCATGAGTTAAAATCCCTGCTTTGTAGGAGAAAAGATGGCCCTGCACAAGTATTAGCCAGCCTAAATTCTCCTACTGTAGCAATTAAGAGTGACTCTGTGCATAGGACTTGCCATCTGCAGCATGAGGTTGGTATTTGCATAAGGACATTTTATTGTCAGGTTCATTAATGCTTCTAAAGTTCTTGGCTAAAGATTCCAGCTGGAAGTACTGCAGAAATAGAAGTTATCATTTTGGGTAGATGTGAAACAAGCTTTACTCTGGAGAGAGCGAAGCATTCAGGAACACCCTCCAATGTAGTTAACTTCATTGACTCATAAGTGAAGTAGACATGCAGAAATATATGAAACACATCCACATCTGCAGCTAAACTTTAGGTGAGACTCTGTGCCAGAATTCTTCCTGAAGCAATCCTCAATGTTCAGAGATCCCAATGTGGGGAGACAAGCTTACTATCAAGAAGAAACTCATAGTAGAAATTTCTTTCATAAACCCACATATTCGTGCATGACTTCTTTGGCAGAGTATTCTTGCATCAGAGCTGCCCAATAAATACTGAAGGAATAACTGTCTGGCTTCTTTTATCTACATGACCCCACATCCATCTGAAACAAAAAGGGATCTTCTCTAAGACTTCCTTCTCAAAGATCGTGGTTTAGGAAGGAAAGCTTTAAAATATGCGTCCCCCAAAATGGTAGCACACCAAGAACATCATAAATTCACCATAAATCTGTTAAGGACACAAGCTTAGCAGCTTAATTTTGATGTTTCCATTCCCACAGCATTTCACAAAAACGATGAAATCATACACCAGAAAAAAATTACTGCGGTTTTAGGATTACATATAATCAAGTGCTTTGGCTTTTCTGAAAAATTGATCTTTTGTCTCCTTTCCAACTCCTTTTGCCTTATCATAATTTACTCTCAACCACAAGAACAAAGTTATTCTTCCTGCCGAGCTGAGAAAGACTGCCTTCTGGTCTATGCCAGCAATGAGAAAGCAAATAGAGAGGCATCTCATTATATTATTAACTTGTTCAAGTAACAACAACTAATTCCAATTCTATTAGGTTAAAGCTGAAATATTTTATTTTTCATTAAATAAAAAAGAACAAAAAACTATCTAATTTCACTTTTTTGATTATTAAGAACATTAAGAGCTAACTCAATACTGATAGCTTATGATTTAGCTCAGCAATATTTTTATAGCGGCACTGCACAAATCAAGGCCACCAAGATAAGTAAAGCAAGTTAATCATTCTGGAGCAAGACTCCTGGAAATACTGACTTCATCCCTTTTGCGCGACATGTAGATTTAACATCATTCAAGTATTCTGCAATAGCAAAAAGAAAAAAACAGGCAGAAAAAAATTTACACTAAGGTAGCACTGAGAGCAACACAGTAAGAATTGAAATCCACTGTGCTCATTATCACAAAGAAGAAAGAGAAATGTGGGAAAGTTGCTGTTTATTTCTTTTTTTGTGTGTAATTTTGAGTGTTTTTTGAGAGAGGTGATCATGTAGAAATAGAAAAAGGAAATATTTGACCATTTCAAGTATCATTGTTAAATACAGTTTCAAATAACTTTGAAATAACTCCTGTAGGGACCTTATGAAGGTAATTTTAGACAAAAAATAACCCAAAAACTCCCCACTGAAAGGAGATCTGGGGATGAGTGGGCAAGGGGAAAGAGGTTTCTTGTGCTTGCTACACAACTAATTAATTTTACACACATCCTTCTCGAGGTAAAAAAGAACAACAGCAAAATTCAGTCAGAGCAACTCAAAAGCCGTGGCAATTTCCTCGGGCAGTCATCTTTAACATGAAGGGAGTACCAAGGACGTATTCTGCATCTGCCACAAACCACTTAATACAACAAAGGACATTTCAGGAGCTATTCAGGACAACACCCACCTGTACAAGAAATAACTTTGGAATTGTAACAACTTTCTGTAACTAAGGGCACTGGCATACTTTCATAGCAACCTGTCATTCACTTATGACCTTTTTCTCTCAAAATGGAGTATTAAGCTGCACAAGACCACTGCAACCAGTGATACAGAGCGTGAGCAAGCGAGATGAAGACAGCAATTCCAGATAGTCCTTTCCTGTCAAAAGAACATGTTCTGTGTGAAACAGACTGAAAAAAGGACATGCGAAAGATTTGCTAAATTCAGTGTCTTTCTTGAATATGTGATGTAGACATAACACATACTGGTTAGAAAAGGCAATTATTCACTGCAAAAACTGAAACTCTAGGTGAGGTGCTTGTGCATGCTGTGCTCCAGCTGTACTCGAATTTGTCTGCAAAATGTAGAATAGTGATCTAGCAGAAGGGGCTGCACAGAACAGCACATCTTGAAAAACAGTGAGGTTTTGCAAAAGAGGATCACTGGGATGACAAGAGTGCTGGTTATATTTGCCTTCTAAGGAAGGAGAGATTGGATGTATTTAGCACACAGTACTTTTCCTTCAACGCCACTTACATACTACGGCAGCACCAAGAGCTTAATTGTAGCCTCCAGCTCAGGTGCTGTCCAAAAGCAAGATGGCCTTTGACTGCTGCAGCCACATCCCATGTCCCTCTATAAACACAACAGCAGATCTAATGCATTCTGCAGCACAGATGAAATCAGGACATGGGCACATCCACCCATCAAAACTGCTCTGATCCAATTTACTCTGCTGCAAGAGCCCAGACCATTACCTAAAATACTTTACAACAAATCACTGTGCTTTAAGTCACCTACTCAGAAGCAGTGACTTCATCCTTATTATAAGACATTTTCATCTGATTCCTGCTCCTAAGAGTAATATTTCTTTAAAGAGTAGTTTTGAATGTTTTTTATTTGTATTTTTTAATGATTCCACTGTTAAATGTAAACAATTAAGCCATGTGCTCAGCTGGCATCTTTCCTCTTACTCTATCACCCATTCGCAGAGTGATAGGAAAGGGAAAGGGAAAGGGAAAGGGAAAAGAACAACAACAAACATAGGGCAATGGTGCTGCCTGAAAATCTGTGAGTCAATATTGACATTTTAACTTAGCAATGAATTCACTTTTCTCAATTTTCCAGTGTTCTCCTGAGCAAAGGAATCCATGGACAGAATAGGTAGTGCTCTAAAATTACCTAAAAAGGAATTGGTATTTAGGGATTGAAAGAATATCAACCAGGCAAGGTTCCTGCTCTCTGATTTTGTACAAAGAGGTTTACTGAGCAGAAAGAGAACCAACTTCAGAAAAAAAATAATGCTAAAGAAGGAAAATTGCATGATCTGAAGAGCTTAGAACAGCAAATGTCTACTCAAACCAAACTTAGCGTAGAAGCTGCAGGTTCCAGTTTGCAGCGCTCCTTTTAGTCCAAGTGACCCCAAGCTTTGAATTTTATTTATTGGCTACTACTGTGGTATCAAACTGATTCCAAAGGGTAAGGACTCTACCTTGTTTCAAAAACGCAAGGCCTCCATAACTCCCCTTTCGACACCCTCATGTTTCCTCTGATGTCCTTCCCAGACCAGGTCAGCTTCTCTGCCTCTCAAGGAAGCTGTGGGCAAGATACCCCCCAGGCCCCAGGGCCATCCTGCATGCCACGGGTCTGCCGGAGGGGGAGAGTCACCAGCGCAGACCTGCAAGCTGCCCCTCGTGCATGGAGCAACATCAAGCAGACCCAACTGCTCCACAGGCCAAGGCTCGGTGGGCACTGCAGCACTATCCCCCCGCTGACACGTTCCTGTGCTTGCTCGGCAAATGAAAAAACAGGAGCAGCACCCAGAAAAGAGAAGCTCTGCCACCAAGTTCAGGATCCTGAACATTGAACCAACACAAAGAAATACTGTGCAGCAATATAATAAAGTTGCTTCCGTTGTTCTTGTTAAGACAACAAAAACATGGCAATCTGTGGGAAAGCTGAGTTTGCCCTCAGCCTTTGGATTTTTTTAAAAAATCTACTTTATTAAAGTTAATTTTCTTAATTACCTGCATATCCTGCTGCTGCATTTTAAAGCTGTGCAGCTGGAAATTAATTGGATTTTTTTTTTCTACTATGGGTTTTAATTGCTATCAGATTTGTACCTTATTACAAGAGAAAGGCACATGCTCTTGTTTGATTCAGCTAAAGCAGAGTTCAAACATCCAGATTCAGCAATTACACTGCAATCCTGTGTTTCATCCTGTACTTTTTGAGACCCCCAATGTAACATTTATGTACGTTAAGCTTTACGTTTTGGAGCAACATAAAGCGGGTGCAGACATGGGGCAGGGAGACCATGAAAAACCAAGCGCACACTGGACTTCTGCCTGTCCATACCCACAGGGCAGCAGAGGGAAGGGCTAAGGGGCTGGAGCTGAGGCACAATCTCAGGAGCTCACCAGGTGCAGCAGCACATCTGTTAGGAACACAAACTCCCACTTCTCTGATCTCATGCTATCCTGCCAGCAATGTCAAAACGCTATAGGAAGTTCAAATCTTCCTGTAGTTCCTTCTCTAACCCAAACAGCAATCTGTAACTGTTGACCTTTCACTTGTCTCTTGACAAGAAGGGCTCGAGAAGCTGCCAGAGTGTGTCAGCATGTGGGCTTAGCTTAAATGGCATTATTGACCCAGAAAGCAACCTCTTTCTATAGCTAGGAGGAAAGTAAGCAATAAAACCCACCATTACTTTTTCTACATATAAGCACATTATCTGGATCGTTACTCTTTATTTAAAAAGACATACGATCAAGTTCTTTTAAAACATGGGGAAAAAAAAACAACTTTATTTCCAGTATGAAAAAATCTGACAGGATTAGAGATTCCTGTAACAATTATTGCATAAGAAAGTATCCTAAAAACAAATTCAGCCCATGCTATTAGCACCTCAGGCTCTCACCTGTCTGGGGGGTAAAACTAGCACATGTCTCACATATCTCTGAACATCCTAATCACAGGAGGCAGAATGGGTTTGGCCCCAAGAGATCTAGCATTTGCCTTGAACCTACTTAAAACTTGTTGTCATTCCACTAGCTTCCTCATGGCAGACGAATTATGAATGTCAACTTTTCTTAAACTACTGCCAAAGGTTGAACTATAGTAGTGCTGGCAGATACCACAATAATATGAGTTTTCTTCTGTGCTTTATGTCACAGGGCTGCAGCACTGTATTTTATAAACAGAAGGAATCATTTGACTGATGGGTCTTGCACTTGCTTTTGAACAAATATAAACTAAATTATTTTTGCAGCTCTATTATCTTTCTCAGCAATGGTTTTTTTGTTTGTTTGTTTTCAGATCAAATGAATGCTGGATAATAGTTTTCAAAGCAGTTAGTGATTTAAGCACATAGTTCCCCCTGATTCTCAAATAAGTGTCAAGTAAGGTTAACAGGTAAAAGCCAAATATCCCAGTTAGAAAGCAACAGCTCTAGCAACTCTTTTGCCTTGTCCCAAAAGTAGTGAAATTAATGAATGCACAGTAAGTTCACCTTGGGTATCATCTCTAGGAATAGAGCAAAATCATCTCGGAAGGATTTTTTTGAAAGTCCATTATGAAGATTCGAACCTTTCCAGGAAAACTTAAAACTTGCTCAAAGTCTTTAGAAACTTTACCCCAAAATGGTAGAACATCTGTGACTGTTCAAGGATTGATTGCAGAGAAAAGTTGGATGAGTTAGAAGCCAGGTATATTTTGAATGAAGTAAGGTAAAAGTCTTGGAATTTTACGTTGAAGACAGCCTGGGAAATAATATTTGATCCACCAAATATTCTGTTAGAGATTTATAATGTAGTATTCTCTTCCAAACGCTTCTCTAACCGATCTTCACATAGGAACGTATACTTAAAAACTGATTAAATAGGAGTTAACCTCTGACACCAATGATTATTAACACTGCTTCTGCAGCTACCTCTTTTGCTGCTACTGTGAAATACTAATCATCTGAAGGAACACTGAGCAGAGCCTTGTATATCCTGATCTATCCAAATGGAATAAAATTAAAATGCATATTTTAATGCTTTGTTACACTGGTACCTTTAATGATAGGTGTGAGGCTCCAAGTGCAGCCATCTCTTTTGACTCATTTAAAATTGAAGGCAGAAAAAGCTCTAAAAAGAAATGCAGCACAGATCTTGTGTCTGGGCATTATGTTGATGTGTTCCTTACCTCCCTTAGCATTTACCTTAACCTGTGCTGCAACACATTTCCCAGCAAGTTCCTCCTACATTCCCAAGTTCCCACTCAACATTCCATCAAGACCTTTCCTTTTCTTAAAAACAGCAATTTCCGTCATTTCTGAAGAAAAAAGCATCCTCCCTCCTTCCCCTATTTGTTTAGTCTAAGTCCTGTAGGAGGTTTTTAGAACTTCTCCATGATTTTTTTCTTTTTTAGATGAAACTTGTACCTTAAAATGTTTACTTTCCACATCATATCAAAGGTTCTAAAGACTCGGGCACATAAATTAATTGCTCTGCTGAGTCACAACAACTATCAACATGCACACTCCTAGCCTGTGGCAAATATAAACTAATATAACTCTTGAATTAGCTCTAGAAGTGATTTTAAAGAAACCAAGTAGAGTTATCTTGCATTTGCTGGAGGCTAAGACCATGCATTCAAGTTACTATACGTTAGTAAACTTGCTAAAAAACACAGCAAGTTGATCATGTGTCTGAATCCTGAGATCAGATCACAATACTACTACGATGGCATCTTGGATGAATTTAGATTGAAGTTGACACAGCAACAGTCACTTTTCATTCAAAATAAATTGTTACATTCTGGTGTAGGCCAAGATATCCACTATGCAAAACTGGCCATGCACAGAACTGCTCAGAAGTTACACCATATGTTCAGCTCTGTAGAGCTGAATGGAAACAGGGAACTGGCTATTATTTGGTCCAAAAGAGCACTGAAGATGTGTCAGAGTAGAAACAAGAGCAGCCAACAATGAGGTGCCACGAGAAAGGCACTTAAGGGGACAGAATTGCCAGCTGGAAAAGGTCGAGAAATGTGAGCCATGCACTTGCCTACAGCGAGTGGTTCCTACTTCATTCCCAGAAGCTGGATGTTAACACATTCTTCAGAAGTCAACACTTCTTTCAATGCAAATAACTTGCAAGACCTCCACACCTGCTAACCGCCCAACTCAAAAAGCATGACAATATTCTGTGTCTTTTTACCAGCAGGGAAATAGCAGGTAGCCTCAATTTTCATGCCAAAAAACTTCCATCTTCCAATGAATCGCATGAACCATGAACGGATCCATTGTCCCTCTATATAACAGTTGTACTAAATTACATTACCCTTTGGCTTTGTGTAACTGCCTCCCTCTTTCTGTCCCTGCAAACAGCCTTGCAGGTGTTTCTTCTTCATAGTACCAACATGGAGTTGTAGCAACAGCTAATTTCACAGTTATCAGCATTAATGAGAGCTACCATGAAATTGTCTCCTGTTCGGAGGAATTCTGTTCAAGTTCATCCTCTCATTTCATACAAGCTCTGTCATGTTTTCCAACACAATTGTCTCAGTTGACCAGTTTCATTTTGCAAATCTCTTTCTTAGTGGGATCAAAGTTGAGCACGGTTTTCCTGGAACTAGCTGAACATTACATTAGCAGAAGCTGATCAAACATTTAATTTAAATGCGCACTCTGATCTTTCCCCAGTAAATGAGATCCAATGAAGAACATTTTCTCACTGACGCTGATTTTAGATGCCTCTGCTTTTTAAGCAATGCTTGAGCTACCGAGTTCTTCTACTCTCTACAGAGGGCCCTCAAAAATCACTAACAATTTTGAAAGACTTCAACTACAGACATATATATTTATTAAAATCTGTGCAGTTCTATAAAGGGAGTAAACGTAAAGGAAAGGAACACTGAATGCAGCCTGGCTGTGTTCTGCAGCACTTTCCAAAAAGAAAAAGTGGCAAATTCATAGCCTGCAATGCTAAAAAATAGTGAACATTCCTGAAAGAAGATAGTCCTTTAAAACTCAGTCAGTTTAGCCTATGATGGAAATTTAGGATGGACAAGTATTAAATGCTTAATCCATCGAAGATGACTTTCCAGTGTAAGAGAATTCAGGGTTACCCAAAGGTAGACTCCATACAGCTTTAATGTTCTCCTATCAGTTATTTCCTGACTAGAAGAGCTTGAAATGACAAGTAAATGATAGTCATACACAAAATCTTATCTATCTAACCCTGGAATGCAATGTGCCCAGTTAATGCTGCAGATTTACTCCTTCATTTGGAGGTACATTTTGTGTATCTTCTCACAGCAAACTTTGTTCACAGTACATAGTGTGTTCTTCCAGTTGTTATTATGAAGTATATTTGTTGGTCTTTCCAGAGAATTGATCTCAAGTAGATTCTTACCTTGTGAATAATCTAAGGCCCTCATGATTTTCTTAATTTCAGCCTCATTGTAGGCTTATTACTTCCTATTTTTATCAAGATCATCTGGTTATTTTTATTCTTTAAATACCCTTTGTCCTCTTAGTAGCCTAAGAGACAGAAGGGGGAAAAAAAAGATATTTGAAAATTTTAGAACTTAACAATGAAAAGCCAGAAGCTTAAGAGAAGATATCAGTCTAAGAAAATTTTCTGCAAGTATACAGTCAAGTCTTATATTTATTTCTCATAAAAGTCAGTGAACACAATCTTCAAGAGGCCATTTCTCTACCTTTTTTACCTGACACCAGTGAGTATATGTTTTCTTCATATATCACAGAGGCAAAAAGTCATAGCCCCAAGGATTTTGCACAATAAAATAAATTGACAAAACACACTCCACTAAGGTCTAAAAATAAACAGTGATTAATATTAGTGCAGGAACTGTTGGTAGATATTTCTTATAAGCAAACAGCAAGATTACATTAACTGGCCTGCTGGGAATAAAACAGATTTACAATAGATTTAATTAAATACACTTTAATGAAGTCCAAATATAACAAACAAGCTCATCATATGAAATGGTGCCTAAACTCCAGCAGACCATTCTGAACTGTAATAGGCACTTTATGGTTATCTTCAATTTTGGCTTTCTGCATTCCACAAAGAATTTTTATTTGCTCCTAAGTCATTTTAGATTTGCCCCTTCAACTTGTTTACTCGGTTCTGTTAAGTATAAGTTTCAGACATTACTTTTAAATCAGTTTTTGAAAGGAAGTCTTTATTTTACTTTTAATTATTTTTTAATTGAGCTTCATAGGCTCCACAATGACATGCCAAAAAAAGGATCACTGACTAGAGGTCAGTGGAAGTGCAGGGATTTAATCTAATATAAATGAGAAAAAAAGTGTCCCATATGTTTCTTCACAAGGTGCCTTGTGGGCATCTACCAAGTGGCTTGGCACAGTTATTTAATCTAGTTATCTAGTCCCTGGATAAAGGGACTATCAGATGGGCATGAACTAGTTCCAAATGGTAGAGGATCATGCCACATGCAGGATATTAAAGAACCAAGATTAAAACACTGTCCAGAAGTGCTGCTTGATATGGGTTTTTAGGAGAGAGGTTGGAATACTCCTCTTCAATAACATTAGCTTTCAAAACTCAACGTATTCTGATTCTCCAAGTTTCCTCATGCCAGCAGCATGGCATATAATTACTAGAAGGAAAAGGCATGATGGTTAGTCTATCACACTCATGAAATGAACTTGATTTCAAAGTGATTTCAGATCAGAATCTATCCAAAAGTTTATCAGCAATTCCTTTTGGAACAGCAGCAAGGGATGCTTTCCCAGAGAGGAAAAGCAGAGGAAGAAAAAGATGTGTAGGTGCACATATGCGCATATCTGTAAATACACAACATGTATACCACATAAATACACAAATCAGAGAAAAGATGACTAAAAAATTCAGAAGTAACAAGCACTTACACACTAAAGCAAAAAATTAGGAGACTATTGGATATTTCTCAAAATTTGCCCACTAAGTTCTTTTGCTCATTGCAGCCACAGTTACAGAAGCCATGGAAAATGGGTGAAGCATGACCTTCACACCGGATTAGACCTGTAAAATACTCCTTTTTGCATAGTGTCCCCTTCAAAAAAATGTGGGTTTCAAGCACGCAGAGGCCAATCTTATTTGACAAAGAAGAATATGAAAGATGAAGGGGGGGGGGGGGGGGGAAGAAAAAAGGGAA
>VWPW01009927.1:10835-106470 GCA_013389825.1 Crypturellus undulatus | reverse complement strand
AAGAAACAGTGTAAAGTGTCAAAGTTTGATTTTTCAACAGAAAACCATAATGGAATATTCCCTATGAGCAAACAGGGCAGTGTGCACAGGATGACAGGATTCTAGCACCTTGTGGAACTACTTTGTATTGTGAGTTAAGGCAGAGTAAGCAGCAAGGGAGATTCAGTCCAATCTTCAGAGGTCAACTTAAAACTTCCATAGTCCTGTTCTTTCCCAGGGGCATGCTTTCAAGTGAACTCTGCAAAACAAAGCCCTTGTTTTCACGTTTGTTTCCTTTACAGAAAGCTCCGTAGCAGCTTGTAAATGGTAAAAAGTGTATGAACTCTGAGCAGCTGATAAAAAATATCCAGCTCAAGACGTATTTCTAGACAAAAAGGAATCAACCTCAGCTTCATGAGGTTGACTCTGCAAGGTATTTTTGGGGCAGTCTTTTTTTATCCCTAAAGACTAATTTCTCTGTTTCTTTGTTTCATATTCCACTTCAATATTGAGTCTTTCGGCAAGTCATAGAAGTACCCAACTTCAACTTACAAAGGAACAAGTTGGCCCTGTTACATTTTGCCCTAAGTACAGGTAACAGAAAGAAAGGTTATTTTCTCAACTCTACAAACTGCAGAGTACCCATCGCGGACACATTCTTCCATTTCCCTGTCCATCTCCTTCTTCACATATAAAAGCACGGGAAGATAACATTTCCTTCAAATGTATTGCTTCATGTTTTGATGATAAAGGTCCTTTAAGGGAAATGGACTATTAAGTATGCAAAAACATTACCTAGTTACTGATCCAGCTCCTTTTCAGTCAAGTTTATATTACATGTTTTCTTTCTTGGAAACAAATTCTGGAAGCTGGTAAGCACAAACTATTCTCTGATAGTAGAGTTATAGACTCTGATAGGTATCCTAGCCTCCCGTGGGATCATCTGAGGATTCTCCAAGAAATTACCAAGAGACATTTCTACTAAATGTATTCAAATCATGCAAAAGAATACTGGCAGCAATAGCATAAAGGCAGTAAGCATAATCTTTTTCCTCTCAAATGATACTGTAAGGTCTATTAGATAAAGTAGAAGAGTGAACAGGTGTTCTCTCACACACGCATAAATGGAAACCTATATAACAAGGCTGTAAAAAGCCTCCAGTGTCATACTTCAAACCATCTTTACTGAAGCACATACCATGCCAGAGACAAGGCACTACATTATTCATACTCATTATTTCACAAAATGCCCAGAGGCCCCAGGACTAATAGTCCCCTTACACAATGCAGGCTATCCCTGCTTCAAAGCCCAAGCATTGAGGGGGTAGGAAGAAGAGTCATAATATATGATTAAAGTCATTCAGCAGCAAATTGAAGAGCATTGAGTTTCAATGATCTCATAACCTACATAACCTTCACATACATGGCCCCTCTCTCAAATCCCTTTCCAGAAAGCTTCATCTTGTCCTACCTGTTATCAGGCCAGGTGTCTACATCTCCTCTGCTTTTATTTAAATAGGGAGAAAGGAGAAAAAAAAAAAAAAAAAAAAAAAAAAAAAAAAAAAAACAGTTTTAGGACACTATTTTCAAAATTTGTCAGGAAGGCCTGGTAGTCAGGACCCCTCAGCTGTCTTGTTCTCTTATAACAGCTGAACAGTAGCTGATTGTATTTTTTGCTGAACAGGACAAACGATGATACATTTGGCTTACAAGACTTCAAAACAGAAAAACAAAAATAAACACACACACACAATGAAAAAAAAAAAAAAAACTCCCTCCCTTGCAAACTAGGTCCCAATTCAACTTGCCTAACATTGCACAGATCTTCACAGTGAATTCCACAGACACAGCTTTACGAGCACATCTGCCTCCTGCACCCTGCAGTCCCTGCCATGCGGTGTCTGTATGGTACAATTGAGGGTTTCTTCACATTCACCTTTTATTTCCTGCACACTGGCAGTGAAACTCTGAAAGTCTTCTGCTATCAGAGAAACCTATCACTTAAGTACTGGTGACATCTCCCTATTTTCTTTTGCTGTATTCTTTATAACTTCTTTTCACAGTGCTTGAGTTGATTTCTAGCTTCTACACTGCCCTGCAGCAATTGACAAAAATATACAGAAATGAAACACATAACACGGTTTGTGCATAAATTCTGCAGCACTATGCTTAAATCCCACCAGACAAGGAAACACCTCCTTTGCTAGCGCTCCTCCAAACTGTCTGCCCTGCTATCCACAGCTGTACACACTGATCCGACCAAGAGCATCTGAGTAAGGCCAGAAAGAAAAGCAGGACAAGAAGACATGGGTAGTGATTCTTTTATCAAAATAGAGGATTTGCCAGGAACTGGTCTTTTTCTTAATTCACAAGGAAATACACTGAGAGGGGAAAAAGTCTCAAACTGGCTGTATTTATCTATGTATCTATTGGCTAAATTCTTCTTTTACAGAGAAGGCAATATCACTCCACATGCTTTAAAACAGAGATTTCTTTCAAAATTTGGCCTAGCTCAACTTCTGTTAATACCCTTGATCTTCTCAAGAACTGATAACACAGCAAAAGGTGTAAAGGAATTGCAGAGTCAGTTGCAATAGTTTAGCAGCAGTTTAGTTATCCAATGACAAACCAAACTGCATTCAACTTGGGTCAATGGAGCCACAATGAAGTCAGAGGAGCAGAAATTATTTTATCTAGTATATTCTGAACTTTAATTCTTTTCCTATTTTTCTTGCTCGCCAAAAACCTCACATATGTTTAGTCAGATAATTAATAAACACATATACACCAATGTTCACTAATTCAAAAAGAATCAAACAAACTGAAATAAAGCACACCTATGAGACACAAGTATATTCGATTCAAAGCACTGCCACAACAGAAACACTTCCCTTGCAATCCTATAACCACACTGGTTATAGCTCAGTCACTAGACATTCACATCCAGCAGCCAGACAAGGAGACTTTTATCCTGTAAAACCAAGGTCCTCAGATGCCATCAGAATGAGTGGTGGTCACTACTGTGCTCCCTTACAGTTATAGAGGTTCCTGCTGGGATTTCCTACTGACTTACAGCCCAAGAAGCACAGACCTAGGAAGAGGAGAGCTCATGGCCCTCCTACCCCTTCAAGTTTCTGGAGCTGAGCTCTGAGTTCACCTGGAGAGATCAGGTGTGTCACTAAGGTGAAGTAATAGTCTCATTTCTCCTTGGGGCACACTGAATTTTAAGAAATGGTTTCATTGACTGCAAGTGGCTTTTTCTCACCTCTAAACATGTACAACCCTTCCTTACTCTCCAGAAGATAAACAGAAGAGCTCCAAAGCTCAAAGACTGCTGCACAACCAGCCTTCGGCTTCCACTTGTCACGAGACACCAGCAGCTCCAACTGATTCTGCAGTCAGGGGTGCATGGGAGAAGCCAACCTCCCCCTCCCAGTGCACAACACGTCAGACTCTCCCACCACCACAGCTCTTCTCACACTCCTGTTGGTCAAATATTACAGGCTTGATCCTCATCTCATTTTTATTTGTTTTACACCATTCTAACCATGCCAACTGCAAGGCAGTTATCATATGAGAGAGCGGAGACTCTGACTTCAAATGAAGCTCATCTGATAACGTCCATCTCAAGTGGAATACAAGGAAACAACTAGCCGCTTTAACTCAAATCCACTAAATTAAGGAGAGAGCTGTTCCAATAGAGAATTTGGTATCGTATTTCAGAAACCATTTCAGAAACATTTCACAGGAAAAAAAAAGATAATGATTTTTACATGATAGCGCCATGGAGCCATACTTCAAAGTTACATCAGCCTGTAGTTATTTATTTCCTACTTCCCAAAAACATAACATAGCATCCATGAAAAAGGCTTTCTCAGTGTATTTTTGAATAGTAATTTTATTACTCATTTTAAAACCTTGCTCTTCTTTTAAACAAACTCACAAGTTAGAACGGAATCTCAGTAAAAGAAAGCAATATGTATATATATATTGTGATCTTCCTAAATCTAATCTTAATTTTGAGGGTCACTTAGGTAAAACAATGCTATGAATTATTTCTGTAAATCAATGAGAAAAACTGAAATATCTCAGCCAAAGATATACATAGATATATTGATCTGTGTTTTCCTTGATTCCCTTTGGGAATCCATAAAAATTCAGTCCTGTGTCTGATAGTGCTGCTGGAGCTTACAATTCTGTTAGAAGATGAGAGAAAGTAGATGTGTTTGTGCAAAATCAAAGGCAACTCCTCCTAACTGAGAGGAGAGGAGATATGGGAAAAGAATGAGAAAGCAAAATTTGATTTTTTTTTGTTTTGTGTTTTTAATCCAAAGTGAATTAAAAGTTTTAAAGACAAACATGTCTTTAAACATAGAGATGATATAAGCCACAGAAGTTTTTATTAGCCATGGCTCTTTGCACACTTGAATAAGGAATTGAAAAAAAAAACAGGTTTGAAATATACAACAGATACATTGCACTCTGGCAACATTACTGAGCCCTGTTGGAAGAGTCCCCTGCAATAATCTGTTTACCACAGGCCTCCATCCAAAACACAGCGCTAGTCATCTGGTGTTTATCCTTTACCAGGTGCAGGCATTAATCTAGGTTCCTTCTCCAGCTGCCCCTCAAGGGCCACTTCCAGAACAGAGGGACAAAGAGTCCAAGTGCAGACAAAGTGCACCCTTCTGTCAGTCAGTCCAGACACCCCCATACTGGGAAGTTTCTGGGGCACAGTCAGGAATTCTAGTCCTTACCTGCATATCATGTTATTAAAGGAAGTTTCCTCCATAGACTGCCAAGTTACCACTTGCCTTCTGCCATGCTGGAAATTATTTCCCGCTTTTTTCCTTTACCCTATCTAATATCTGAAAGAGGGTTTCTTATTGCCATATAAATACCTAATCCTTTTATGAATTTTTCTAAGTTCCTGGCCTCAACAACATTTTCCATGTTAATGAGTTTTACAGAACTGCATGTTGCATGAAAAGTATAGTTCCTCTCCTCAATTTCATATTGGTTGTCCTTACTTTTGAATCCATATGTTCTTGAACTATGAAATAAAGTTTAAGTAGAAGCTGATTTGTTTTCTCCCCAATTCTCTCTCACCTTACAAATAATGGGGAAAACAAAGGGATAATTTCCTGTTGATGCATCAGCTTGTCCTCTTCCTCTCTCCATCCCATCTCCACATAAATTTTCCCATGGTTAAGCCATATTCTCCTTCTCTCAGTTTATATTTTTATTCAACGATGCAAGCATTCAGCATACCTACTATTTCAGAAAAGAAACTGGTCTCAACATCTGGATAAAATCTTTAAGCTCCAGAGTAGAGGAGGAAACCGAGACTCCAAATCCTCACTAATTGTGATCTTTTGGCTTTTGCTAATTTACAGGATTAACTCACTCCACTAACAGTCCACACTAACAGATTTCTTCATCACATCACATCTGAGTCATGGGGTTTTCATACTCATAGGATAAGCCTACTTAGCTCTTTTCAATCTTTTCAAACCATGGGATACCCTTTGCCTCTTACTTCCCTTGGTCATCTCGGTACCGTGACAGGGAAAAATAATGATTATTAATTAAGCCATGCATAAAAATGTCATCAGAGATCAAATCACACCAGAATAATGTATTCTCTCCCCACCCCCACCACATAAAAAAGCTCTCCTACAATTAGCACAGACTTCCATTTCCCCTCTTGAGGATATCAGAAGGTCAGAATACAACTATACTGTCACTTGAGGAGCTGGAAGGAAGAATGATATATGAACAGCCAGCTTCTAAAATAAATGAACTGAATGATGAAATGATCAGCACGAAAGTGTCAGCTGATGACATACAGTGATTTTGGTAGGGTTGTATCTAATTATTAGATGTGTGGTTCAGAAAGGCTTTTAGTCAGAGGAAAGTTATTTCAGAGATAGCAAATGCTTGAGGGATGTGGGCTGGAGAGATAATTAGGTGCGGATATTAATCTCAGTGTCAATGAATTTGCTTGACAAACTGTTGTTTGGTCCAACTGGACAAAGTTGGGAAATAAAATTTCTGCACTTTCAGTCTATGTTCTTAATACAGAGTTACTTTATTGTTAAAATAAGAATAAGAAATAATTGGTGCCGGAATTTGCACGCACTTGTTCAGCATTATTATTTATGAGCTTGCAGTAATATAAAACAGTAACATTTTCTATTTTGCTCAGGGACCCATCACACACCAGTTTAGACGTCAGGTGTTCACAGACTGCACTGCTATTAAACCACAAGCCATACAAAAAATTGGACCAAAATCTAACCTATTTTGCTTGTATTGGGTATCTTATACTGACTCCCATGTGACCACATAAGAACATGGCACTAGAAGAGACAGCAGGCATACCTTCTTTTTCTTTGCTGATGAGATGCTTTAGTGAAACAGCTCTGGCTCTAGGAGGCATGAACATTTACAGAAGACACCTGTTAAGCTGCAAATGGAGCAACTAATGTGATTTCTGTATCTTGCTTTACATGCTTTAAAAGCTACTTAAATTACTCTGACGCTGTTGTAGCCATCACTAACATTTTAGCTTAAGCTCCTGAACACTTTAAGAAGCAACAGCAGCAAATGGAATAGAAATAAAATAGACAGCAGAACCTTGGGGAAAAATAATTGGAATCAAAATCCTGGATGAGAATATTCCCCACACAAGCTTTGGCTCTGTATCTGAACCCATCTTGTGCCCAACTCTAATCACTACCAGGTTCCTTTTAAAAGGCTATGCCTGAAAGAACCGATGTGTTATGAGACAGCTGTGACCTAAGTAAAGTCCAAACAAACCATTCATCACTGCAAAGCTCCAGAACAAGCTGGTACTTTCTCAGGGAACAATATTCTTCTAAACACATATTATACATAAAGAGGAAACAGAAAGCACATACTGTAGTCTTTCATCAACTGTAAACAAACAAAGCCTTTGATAACTCTCTGAATAAACTTGGGATCATTATGCCTGGGGCCAAGAGGCTCTCAGTAGTTTAAGATCTCCTTTTCCAAACTTTTCATCACAGGGGTCTTTTCAAGCAGCATAGAGAAAGGAATACTTTTTCCCTGACTAGCACAACAAACACAATATATTCACTCAAGTCCCTACAGCACCAAGTGCAAACTTCACAACCTCAGGACACATGAGGGCAGTGCTCACTCTGCCCACCTCTACAGCCACTGTCCTGCTCACAATGTTGGCAATTACTCATCTTTCCCTTTCATGGCCCATTTTGTGGCTGGAACAGCAGGTCTTCCCCCTTGTTTGCTCTCACCTTCCTGTCACTCAGATCTACCAAGCTAAACTTACATGATACACTCACTTTGTTCTCTTCAACAGTCTATTTAAAAATCTAAAGACATGGAAAGATTGGCCTGAATAACCAGGAAGGGAACCAGAGGTCTGTTCATGGACCAAGGAAATGTCCTCCGTTTAAGTTCTGCAGTTCACCCCACAACGCAAAAAGCAACATGCTCTTCTTTTAGTGGCATATCAACATGGGAGAACTAAGAGAACTATTCACAGTTAATTTATATTAAAGGGAAGTTTCTCCAATGCTAAGGAGCATTGTCTATGTCTAATATAACTATCTAAATAACTGAATGATCTTATTCCAGAATAAGTGTTTTAGGTGACGGAATTAAGCTGGTTGCACTATTTTCAACTCATTTTTATTTGAAAATAGACTCTAAATCAGTTTGAACTAATAATGACTCAAATTTATCTCATTCTTTAATATGGTGTTTTTGTTTCAACAATCTGGGTAGCTTTGAATAATAAAAATAGGTACTCAATTTAATATCACGGTCTTTATAAAGATGAGGAAGAGAATTTTTTTTTAATTGAGATATTTGGACTTTAAAGTCCAACATTGGAGTTTAGGTTTCTAAAGGTTTCTTGTTCTTTAAAAGTATGATGTGACAATCGGTAAGCAATAGAAATGTACTTAACACAGGGGTACGCTGTAAGGCATATTAGCAGCTGTACAAATAATTAGAGCCCTTCTCAGGTAAAACCTCTCCCTCAAGTTTCACTCAGTTTTCTCCTGAGTAGTAAAAGGGTGAAATCCCTAAGAGTAGGCAAAAGATCAGTGAAAGCCTTTACAAATGTTAAAATAAAGTTATATCCTCAGAGAATACAAGTGCTACCTTCTGGTGTGACTGAAAGAGTATGATTTTTAGATTTTTAATCAAATTCTGCTGGATTTTTTTCTGATGTTTTCCTGCATGCATTCAACAGAAAAATGCCACTTTCCCAACAGGTAGCATTTGAATGTTGGTAAGATAGTTTTAGTGAGGCACGATTTTTCCTTTAAAAAAAAGGAGAAAAAAGTTTATTCAACCCAACTCCCTTTCTGTGCCCGATTCCTCATCCTGTAAAAGAACCATTTACCAGAAAACTTGAGATAACAACCTTCTATTAGGATTTCTGATTCTGCTCCTTAGGGAAAATAAGGTCAAGTGTTCATTTGTGAGCCAGGTCACAGTGGGGATCACAGGTTTTTTGGACCCAAATCTTTGCTTCTGGCTACTTAATGAAGGCCAATCCCAGAAAACAAGGCTGTGGTGGCAACTGATGGGATCATCTAGCCCATGTCCTCACCTCACGGCAGGACCAACTGCTGCTTAAACAATTCTAAGCAGCTATTTCTCTACTCTGCTCATAGGAGACTTCAGTTATTGATTCCCACAACATCTCCAGGTAGTTTAGATCGTTGTGGACTGTCCATATCAACAGAAAGGTATGCCATACATCTCCAGTTAGAAACATTATTATTTTTCTAACTTTTAGGCTGTAAAAATACACTAAGCTACTAAGTCTGGTAGCATACAAATTTACAGACGTTTCAGTTATTCCTGGCAGCAATTACTTATTCTTTCTGTGAGGGGAAAAATAAAAGAAAAAAAAAAAAGAATCTTGGACTAGCTGGGATCTCCTTTCAGATTCACCCTACACTACAGCAGCAGAACATCAGAATAGTCACTTTGTACCTATTTATTGTCATCAGAACCGAAACGGAAGCAGCAATTTATTCCCCATAACAGGGCTCTGGATTCAGATGGTCTGAAGGCGAAGAGTCTAAGAAGGGAGCAACATCTTAGAAATGAAGGATACTTCTGGTGCCTAAAATGTCTGTGACTCAATTCTGAGCCATGGCAAGGCACTTCCAAACTAGTTTTGTCTCTTTCTGGTTACATTTCAGGAAGAAAATAAGGTCACTTTTTAACTATTTCTGTCATGTTATCTAGACTAACAAAAGCTAATTTACAACGAGAGGGGTCTACAACAGGCACCATTAAGTCTAGAGCCATGAGACTGACTTCTCCCTGGACATTAATTTGAAAGATTATGATGTAGAAGGGCACTGTTACTCTGTGTGAAATATAATGCTTTTTATTCCAAGAAATTCTTTTCTATTACAGTTAGCGAGGCTTTTCTAATTACTGTTCTTAAGGGAAAGCAAGAAAATTTAATATATATTATAGACATTCTCAAGCCAACAGCCAGCAACTTTTTTTTTTCTTCAATTCACCTTCAAGTCAAGAGAAACAGGGTTCCAATAAAGCCAGGATAACTGATATATCTTCTAGTGCTCTTCCCCAGCAGGGTTTTGTGACTGTAACATTAAATGCATAGTGAAAGGAATATTTATATGGGGAAGAGAGATCTAAAACATTCCAAGAAGTAAATAAGATTTGTGTCCTATGCACAAAAGCAGAAAAAGGAATCCTTACATTTCCCTGCTATTTCAAAATATAAAGAAATGACTTTGTAAAGTCATTCTTACCCGATTAACTCTCGGTCTGATACAGATACTATATAACCAAATTCTAAAATCCTTTTGAAGCGTCAAAGACAAAAGCTACCATTACTATTCCCTGACTGGATGATTAAAGGTGACCTTTGATTAAAGTGAGAATTTCAGCATTTGAAAGTTAAAGTGAATATAAAGCTAACTACCAACAAACAGCCCATCACAGATCAGAGTCCTCTTTCATTGGGAGGTGGAGAAGGATATGGAGTTTTAACTCTGCCAGCAGGCTCCAACTACCATCTTTTCAATTTCAGGGTTATCAAAGCAGGAAGAAAAGAGTAGGTAACAGTCCCCAAACTATCTGAAGCCAAATTACAGCATCAGGAAAGAAAGTTTTGAATATTACATTTTTCTTAGTGAATATTTTTAAGATTAAATGAGCCATTCAGGAATAGTCAAAAAGTAAAGTAAAACACATTTCGATAGAAGCTGAACCCAAAGGATTGTGAAAGCAAACTGAAGTCATTTTCCCAATACAAACACAAATTACTTTTATCTAAATGGGCACTGCACATTTAAAAAAAATTTAGATCAGATATTCTTTTCTTACATCAAACCAAGATCATACACTGACCTTCCCAAATGGGATTCAGGTTCACTAGAGCATAGATCTCTCAAAACTATAGTCACATACTTTCCAGGTAAAATAACGGTAATTCATTTTTCATTTTATCCAATCTTCTTTGCTGCATGACAATTTCTTAATGCTTATGAAATATCTTGCTTTTTTTTTTTTTTCCCTGACTGTAAGTTTAGTTGCTCTCAAACCAGTAAATGTTTAAGATTAATTTAGGAACCTATCTTGCAAACTGTTCATAACTTGGCAGAAAGACTGACTTCCAAGGATATTTGTGTGCCTTAGGAAGCCAACAGGGGTGCAAGGATATTTTGGAAAAGAATAAGACTTATTTTTCAGTCTTTGTGCACCTGGGCATTCTGAAAGTTCCACCACTGCCACATAAGGACCTTGGAAAGCATTTTCACCTCCTGTCATAAAAACCCCTTCTCTGTGAGCTGCTGTGAAAGGATTCTGTTATGGATGTGGATACAAAAAGAATTATCAAAAGAGAGCAAGGAAAAGATATGAAAGAGTAGTATATGAAAATCTCCCCAAAACTACTGGCCTCTGGAGACTAATGGTTCAGTTGCACCCATGAAAACTGATAAAATCAGAACACCAGGAGGCAGGTGAACTGGCAAGAGGCCACCAGCACAAACAAGCAGCGATGAGAAGGTAAGGAACTTGGACCACATCCAAGGAGGTGGTGGCTGCTCTAAGTAGACAGACTACACACGCACTTGAGGAAACAAAGGACCCTGCAGGTATTTCCTGAATACCTAACCTAGAAGCCACTAATGCACAACCTTCCACTTTGGAGTAAAAAGCTGTAATTGCCCCCCAGGCTGTTCTCCAGCCAGGTATTTGGAGCAAGAGTACGCATGTGCGTGCATGCGAACTGTAAGAGGAAGAATGTACTATGGGACTAATCATCTGATTTTAACAGCACCGCCTCAGTTCTAGGATCAGAAACAGGTGAATTAATAAAAGGCGTTCCAGTAAATATTGGTTGTGATCTGCCTCCCCCCAGTCCATTCTTCAATGAGGGAAAAGGGAATTTACAGCAGCCCTTGTCCTGGTGCTCCCTGTGCAAATGGTTCTATTTCTTAGAACATAAGCAACGGCGGCAAGTGGTAACAACTTGCCCTTCAGGCTTCTATGGGAATAAAATCTGGCTTTTTAATTTAAAATTACTTACTTGGTAGGGATATAGAGTGACGCCATTCGTCCTTGACAAAGACCAGGTTCCATCAAGGTACTGATGAGCCTGGATAGCCACAGAGTTGAGAACATTACCATTGCTGGGGCTGGTGGCCATCTGAAAGCTGACCTTGGCTTGGTGTCCAGGAGAGCCATTTTTCTTCTCCACCCCATTGACAATTCCCAGACTGTTGGGTTTCCCGCTGTGCTTGTTGGCTACAAAGCCTGTGTAGTTGGAGGTGGCATATGGACCAGGCACGTATGCCCAATCCCTGGGCTGCAGGCTGCCCATGTGCCGGGAGCCAACTAGAGAGGGGATATTGGAGAGGGGTGGTGGGGAACCTGGCGAGGCATCGTAATGGTCAGAGTTGGCAGCATGCTCCAGCGTCAGCACCATCTGAATGGCCTCTTGCTTCAGCTGATTCAGGTGGGTGGCACAAACATCACATCTGTTGTCCTTCTCGTTCCATGCCTTCCGAATGGTATTGGGAACTTGGAGTTTGTCGTGAATCACTGATGAGAAGCCTGGGTCCTAAAAATCAAACAGAGCAGGGAGGGGGACAGGAAAGAAATATTTAACCACGGTACCGCAATAAAACATAACTACAGCTGATTGTGCATTTCAAAATCCAATTTATAAGATAAGCTTCGAAAGCAAACAAAGCCCATTAGATACAGTCAATGTATGCCAGCCACAGAGTTAAACGAAAATGAGAAACTAGATTGTGTCGGGAAGAAAAACTTCTTACTTTTACTGATAAATGGCAAATATTATAATTCCACTGCAAGCTTCAATGCATGGCGGAGAGAATGAATTAACCTGCTTCACCCCAGTGCACCTAATTTCTGGCTTGAATGAAAATACTCTTAGTTACACAGTAAGATCAAGAGCAACTCCACTAAAAATCAGTGCGCTCGTACCAAGGTTCACAATCTATCTACTCATCAGTATCGGCCTTTGGTACCAGGAAAAGCCAGGATACACTCTGCAAGAAAAACACAAATTTTCAAGGGTTGTTTTTAGTGTGTGTGGGGGCAGGAAGGGACAACAGAAGGCAAGAATATCACCCTCCCCAAATCCTTTTCAGAATTCAAACCAGGTAGATATTTCATAGCATTTTCAAAAGCTTTTCAGACAGAAAACAAGCAATTCTCTTAATGGAATATTCTATCTCTCCGTCGGATATTTATTCATATTTAATAGTAGCATAAAATAAACTCATAATTTTATTTGGAAATACAACATGCACAGGATCAGCAATTTGCAGTGAATGATTTTGTTCTTGAGAGGTGTCCTGATTACATGATCAGATTTAAAATCTCCCGTCTCGTGCAGAATTATCCTTCCCTATCTTGACGTACCTCATGGGCAGATCTTTCACTGCCCACGGTGCTCTCCACAAAGAGACCACCCAGCCTGACTGCAGACACTGAGTGAGGGCCCTATCTATGCAGGGGCCTGGCAGCAAAGCCTAGCAGCAGCCTTAGCAGGTAGACACTGAGCCTCTGTTTTTAGTTTTCATTCACACTGGAAGAGTGAAAAAAATCAAAAAGTGTTAAAAAAAAAAGTCACACAAATGGAGACAACCTTTATCAAGTAAATTGAAGAAGCCTGTGTCATCTGAGAAAGACAAATATCATGTCTTGATAGCATGGCTGTGCTCGGAAAGAATAAGTAGAAAATACAATATAAGGAGGGAGAGAATTCACTGGTAGAGGGTCAGATTCATTATGATCTGTCTTTATTACATACTCGAGCATTTTTATTTTCACTGTTTAACTACCGTGAACCGTTCCTCAGCATGCAGTGATTAATTGATTCATAAATCATGGTGCCTCTTTATGCGCAGCAGCAGAAGAGCAGTTGTAGCCCCAGAAGCCCAGGAGAGTCGTACAAGCTGATGGGAAACAACGGGAGGCTGAGATCAGATCAAGTCTCAAGCTGGTCATTCCTAATGCGAGCACCCAGGAGGTCGGAGCTGCACAGCATGTCGGGAAGGCAGGAGCTGGGTTCTGCATCAGCCCTCCCCCACCGTTACCCTGGGGAAGGGGGCGGGTGGGAAGCAAGCGGGAATTAACAAGAGGCAAAGATGTCAAATCTTATTTCCCACCCCAGACCATAACTAGGTCAGCAGATCACATCAAATACAGGCACCCCTTCCAAGACGCCAGGGATGCAGGGAGAGGCCTCTCTACCTATCCTGTAATGCGCTACACAAAAGCCAGCTCCACAGCCAAAGTGAGGTGTGAGTTTTATTTCCAAGCTGCTCCACGTCAGGTCAGGAAAAATTCTTGCCAGCTCTTCCTCCAGCGAGCCAATGCCCCAGAGCTGTGCTTGTTCTTTGACAGCTAACTGCCCTTGGGCGACTGGGCTTGTACCAAGGTAACTGCACAACATTCAGATCCAGCAGCAGTTCACCATAGAAGTGCCTGGATACCATGATAAACATTCCAAGGAAATAAAGCCTTTCCTAAAGTAAGCAAATGTCAGCATGATATAAATATCTAAGTAGCACACCAGTTTTAAGGAGCGCGGGACAGCAGTGAATTCAGCTTCATCTCAGTGTTAAAACAAACATCAGGTCATTCTCTGATACAACAATAAACACAAGGAGAAGACTGTTCCTCCTCAGGAGCAGGAAAGAGGAAAAAACAGACACAACCCAAATTGATTACTCCTACAAATGGCCCAACTTATCTATCAGGCTCCACTGGACGGACAGCTCAACACTGGATCCAAGTCTGGAGTATGAAACAGAAAAGCCTATAGGACAGCAAATAAATCAAAGGAAACCTCAGACCCCAGAAACATTAGTCAATTTTGTTCTTAAAACAAATCTGTCTTTTAAACTGACAGAGCCCAAAAGAAGATTTGCTGCACCGGACAGCCCCGCTGCAATTGCATGGCAGAGCTGCGAGGCAGGCTCACAGCACACCTGCAGCACCATCATCACAGCCAAAGCTCAACAGCCGCAGCACCCTTGCCTGCACAGTGGGGAAAGGCAGCCACAGGACAATTTAGGATTTCAAATCATGTGCACACTTCCCCTGGGAAACGCTTATTGGTTCAATAAACAGTACCTTGTCCCTTAGGTCTAGATGAAACAGTGATGTGGGAAACCTCGTTGGAGAAGCAGCTTGTGCTTGCTGCACTGAGCAGCAGAAGCTGGAAAGGTCGGACTCACTACTGAAATTCATGAGGTCTAAGAAACCGCACACCAAATCTTACGGGAATAGATTTGCTTGTGAAATCTGAGGCGGGCACTGTAAATACCAGTTCTGTTTTGGCACTCACTTCCAGCCCTGACAGAACAAAGCACAGTAATACTGTAAACTGAAACACAACTGTGGAAATCACAAAAGAGTTTGGTTTGAGTTCAGGGCAAAGGTTCACAGTGGTTTCTCTTGTTGCTGCAAAGGTTCGCTCACCTTTAGTATAAACAGCATTACTATAAACTCCTAGTCCTAAAACAAACAAGCGAAGGCGCGCAAGAGGTCTGGGAGCTTCAGGAGATCGCTCATTACAAAGACTGCAGTGTAAACGAACAAGGTGTACAGTCAATCATACCAAGCGCCCACCAAGCCTCACTGTAAGCAGCATTTTCACACTACCTTCGCGTTCTTCGGCTCAAGGAAGCACTAATTCCAACTATGTTTGCATTCTTATCTTAATCCACCATGATCAGCTGTTAATTAACCCCTGCAGTCCTCAGCCCAAACTAAAAACTCAGAAGAGGGAAGTGCTCTCCCAGGGTAATGGCAGCTCTGGAGCCACTGTCTGGTCACCTACAGTGACATGGAATCACCCTCTCCGCTTTCGTTTAGCTCCCTGCTGAACATCTGCACCCTGCTGCATCATTTCGGCAGTGGTTTAATCCCATCACGAAGAAAACGGCCAACAAGCAGAATCATCCCTTCCTTCCCACTACCCAGTCTGGTGCCTATCATCCTCAACAGGCAAGCGAAGAGCCGCTTTCAACACAAAGTACATGTGTGGCACTTGTGCCCTTGCACACAGCTCCCATGGAGATGTGATGCGAGCAGTCAGAGCTCCCCAGACAGAGAAAGAACCTGGCTCATCATGGGTTCATGTACAAATACCTCACACGCACCTCACCTTTCTGCACACACACAGCAGGCTGACACTAGTATAGGACAAGCGGCTGCGCACAAAATCTGTAAAAGTATTTGATTCAGTCAGCTATAGTCTGCAAGCTGGACACTTTAGTCTTATGTCATTATGCTACCTCCTGGAAAAGTCAACTTTACAATGAATCCAAAGACCTTCCACCAAGTCAAGTTCTTCACTGCTCTTCAGGAGAAAAAAATAATTAAGCAGTCGGCACTCGTCAGACCACAGAGGACAGTTTCTGCTTGGAGATCTCACACAAGCCACGTGTATTTCTTTGGTTTTTGAAAGGACGTAGTGAACATCAGTGACGGCTGGGGTGTAATCCATCACACAAGGTGATGGGAGAAGCAGAAAAAAAAAAGCAAATATCAGTTCTGCCCTGGAGAAAGTGTGAAGGGAGTAAAAGAGCCAATTAAGAAACATTATTGGGAGTAAAGCCTTAATGCTGATCAAAACAATGTTTTTCATGATCGTGCAACCATCTCTGCTCTAAACATGATGCTACTCCTTGGTTGCTCCTTGTTCAAAAAAAGTCATCCTTTCTGTTCATTTTTCTCACTTGAGCATATAATTTCTATCCTAATATAAAGGTTACACTTGTAAAATCACTTTCCAGAAGCACTTGAACTACTTTCCAAATGCCTCGGCACCCTGACTTAAACATATTGCATCTTCGAAGGCTACATTTCAGAGATTTGTTGGTTTTAGCATTCCAGAGCCCCAACAGTTGAAAAACAGCTCCTCACTGTTACAGCTGCACCACTTCTGCTAAAGCCAAAATGTGTTCAAATAAACTGAAGTCAATGGGAACTTTTCCTCAAACAAGCACGACAGGATTTAGACACCATGACTGCAAGCTAGTGGCAGTATACCATGAAATCAATCGGGGAGCCTTTGGATAAAAATCAGTTGCTTTTGCAAAGCAAAAGACTAAACCAGCTGAATGCCCTGAGGTGGCAGGCTCTCCAGTAGCACAAGGAGAAAGCAGAAGCTGCACATGAGCAAGGCTAAGAGCGTGAGGTGGGTCTCCCTTTCGCTCCACCAGTCCAGCAACTGACACCTTGTCTGTGCAACTCCGCATTGCTTTACTCCTCTGCCACTTCCACAACACCCAACACGTCTTCTTCATGTAAGTTACCACGTAAGTTACTGCCAGCTGAGCAAACAAAACCAACTCAACTCCTGGGCTAGAAAGGGGGAATATCCTTCCCTCTGGTCCTTCTGAAAACTTCTTTCCCAGCAGGAAGCACTAAACCCTCCAGAAGCACCATTACTACATACTGGGCTAAGAGGAAACAGAATCCTGGACTTGAAAGACGTATTTATGGAGAACTCAGGTAAAAAGCAATATGAAGGTCATGAGAAAAGCACAAGGAAGCAAGAAAGGGCTTTCTACATTAGCCTGCTTTCAGCAAGCCCACGCAAAGGGACTATCTCACCAGCCACATTAAAAACCTCCTCAATGCTATCACATCCCATCTCTTTAGCAATTACCTGTCAAGCATCTGTCTCAAGCTTGAACCGATTTTTGATACTGATTTGAACCTCCACTTTCAAAGGCATGAGAATGGTCCCCTTCCCCAAAATCAATACAGCATGTCTAGGAGAAGCCTGTGGGACCGATGAGCAATTCTTCTTAGAAAAGGAAAAGGAAAGAAGAAAAAAAAAAAAAATCGGATCCTAACCCTTTCTATGGTAACCTTCACAACATTACTAGATTTCATGTTATATTTCTTGAGCTGGCACATATTACTGATTCTACAGCCAGAAAATGTGCTCTTTTGGTTTAGATTCTCTGTTTTCTTATCTGAAAGAGACAGACAAAGTCTTAGCGAGGCTCAACTTACAAACTTGCAGCAGCAAGCAGGAAGAGGAAAAACATGGAAAAGGAGAGGATAAAAAAAGTAGGAGGGGTGAAGAAGGGACAGAAGAAAGAAAAAAACAAAACCCATTTTTTTAGTTGAGCCATGGACTGGCTTATGGCTCTGAAGATGGATCAGCACTGACAGACTTGCAGCTGTACTCATCTGGCTCACAGGTGTGTGTTAGTATTTGATAGCTACACAGCCAGATTTTTAATTGGGTTCTGAATAGGAGATGGAATAGCAGCAGGAAAGTCTAAATCTACATTCAATGGTGCAAATTCAAGCTTTGCCCAGTTAGCTCTGCCATGCAGCTGTCTAGAGCTCTGCAGCCCAGACTGAAGCTGCAGCCACAGCATGCACGGGGCATCCTGGAGGGAAGCTTCTTTTCCAGCTGCGGGGTAGACAAACTCGGCTCTTGCCAAAGCGGCAGAATTTGTCAGCACCTTTTTTATACAGCAAAGAGGAGGAACAAGCACAAACTCCCAGAAGTGGCCTCATTTGTGCTGGAGAACAGCAACTCTATTCCCTCCCTCTCGCTCGCCTGCACGTCAAAGGACTGCACTTGCTCTCTTAGCCACCAGAGCACACTCTGAGCTTGTGTTCAATGGATTAACCACCTTGACCCCTCAGCCCGTTTCTGCATTGCTGCTATAAGCAGCCCTGTGACATACATGACACCTAGACATATCACAGCACACCTGGCTCAAGTTTTCAGTCACTCCGCAAAGCTCACTTGGTACCGAGGATTCCTCATTAGACTACGGGTCATTTACAAATTTACCTGACATGGCAATGAGATTCTCACAAGAGTTTGTTAGCTTTATCAATCAAATATTTAATCTCACTCTTCACCAAGGTGACAAATGTGATGACACCTATTTTTCATAAAGTGTTTCTGATTGCCATTCATACAGCCACCATTCTTTATTCTTGACATCTTTCTGTCATTTCAAACCCATCTGGGAGAAGCACAAAGCAGAGACCCCTATAATTACACAGGACAGACCCGTTAAAATACTGAAATAACATTAGTTTTAATTTGATCTTTTCAAACTTCCCCATTTTTCCAGGCTTTGATAAGCATGAAATCAACATGTCATTTCAGCCTTTTTGGAGTAATCAGCCTACAGTCTGGTTGCTCTTACGACAGACCTCCACATCTTCTAAGTTTAGCTTGCTTTTCCTGCAAAAGCGTTATAGTTCTCTGATGAATGCCAGCACTGAGCTACTATCAACCTTCTAACCAAAGATTTCTCAAACAGGGGTCACACCTGAAGAGTGGCAACTAAACATCAGTGGGAAGGTCAGCACAGCATGCGAGACACACATATCCTTAATGCTCTCCTGATTATAAAGGGATCTGTAGCAAGCTGAAACCTCTTGTAATTGCTGTTCAAACACCAGAATCCCACCACTCCCCTTTTTTTTCAATTAAACAAATATTAGGAAAATTATTGTTCATATTTCACAATTTTCACATTCTCAAGAGAACTATTCAGAATATGACTTCTTTAATTCAAATCTGTTCCATTTCAGCACACCTACAATTGACATGCAACCAAGAATCCAAAATGCCCTATTCTATTCAGCTTGCTTTTGTAGGTTTTTTTTTTTTTTTAAAGACATTCTCACACATTCAGTTTATGCTTTTCTCTCCACACTGAGAAACATCATCATCCATAAGGTGCGTGTGAATTGGTGGCTAGATCCCCCCCTTTGGGGAGAAAAGAAAATGTTGATAGATTGATAGATGTTATTGGTGGCTTTTAATACAAGTAAAGAGCTTTGTCTGCATGTTTATCTTCTTTCCTCCATTTGGTTTTCTTTTTATTCACTCAGCTTTAAGAAACAGTTTTACCAATTTCCCTGCTTAACACAAAGGTTCCAAGGTGACTTTATTGACATTTATTCATCCTGGATATGCTTTCCTCCAGCAACTCTCTGATGAAAGACTTTCTTTTCTTTTCTGCTGCACTCAAATTCCTACCCTCCCTCCCAGCTTGACTGGTGAGGAGTTGGAAAGGGCAAGGATATGAATTGCCTAGAATCAGTGCATTGCAAACCTTAGTGCAGCACTAATTAAAGTCAAATTAAATACCGAAGAGCCCATCTAGGTAGAGTTTTCCTGCAATTTAACAAAGCCATTTGAAATTCATGTTTTAATTCAAAATTGACTTTCTTTCATATCCCGGAATATGAAAACTCTGGACAATCCAAACAATTCTAATGTTAGTGAAACTGCAAATGCAAGTAAAATCCTGCCCGCTTTATTTGAATCAGATGGACCTTATCTGCATGCCATCTCCAGAAACAGAGAATTAATTTTGTTTCTAACCATTGGAAAGTATACGACAACAGTCACTTTACAAAAAATTAAGTCTCTCATGCACATTCTCTATCAGAGACACATGAAAAACTGTAACATATTTGACTCTTCGCTGTGTTTTCATTTTGTGCTAGATAAATATATTTTAAAAACATATAACTTGGAAATCAGAGCGAGTCTCTCCTTCGCACTGATTCTCACTCCCTGGTATATGGGAAGCATTCCAAGCCACATAAACCTGCCCTTATCACTCAGCAAGAGTCATATCTCACACCATCAATGATTGGGGATTTCCACCAGCTTTTTAACGTGACTGGACTAAAAAGCACATAACTCATCATCTGCAGAGCTGTTACACGTCTGCTATCGAAGGTGTTTCCTTGATCAGGATGCACCCAACCTCAAGTGGCAGAGGGAGAGCTGGAGCTGACAAAAACCACGCAGAACGCACATAGATGACCACGCAGCCATACAACGCGCTGACAGACACCTGCTTTGCAGGCAGCTCATGCACCCTGCTGCCCATCCAGGCTCTCAGTCCCACTGCAAGCGCCATTTCTCACAAAATGTTTTTGATATCTATATACCATTTTTCATGCTTTTCATTTCTCTTTCCCTCTGTAACATTTGGCTTTTTATCACTTACCATCCCCTTGTCACCCCAAGTCATTTCCCCATAAACAGGCTGCCCTGCTCCGTCCTGGTGGGAGTTGGCAAAGAATCCTGAGTCATGTGCAAGATCAAATCCAAACTTTTTCCTAGCAGGAACGCAATATCCACCCTGGTCCACGCTGCTGTTCACAGCCCTGCCTCAGGTTCCCCAGGCCTGTCAGGTGTCAGGGCAGCCAGATATCCTTTGCTCCTGCTCTTGCCCTCAGCCATGAGCCGCCTGCTCCGCTGTGCGTGCTGGTCCCAGGCCCAGGTTAACTGATAGCTTCCTTAGCGCCTTGGATGCGCACGCTGTTACTCACTATTATTAGCGCTGGTGTTACTCAGTTCATGTTATTTGCGAAAACAAGAAGTGTCCCAGTGTGACATGCTGAAAATTTATTTTAACACTTTAAATTATCTCAGGATGGGTTACAATTGCATGCGAAAGCTGAACATCTTTGATGTTACACGAGACGGTAACCAGATCCCGTTTGTAGCTGGTTCTATTAACACAGTTCTATTAAGAGCTTGTTAATGATCCAATTATCAAATTGTCCAATTACATTTTTGCTTGATTTCCTTTGTGCGCATGGAATAACTTGTAATTATTGCTTGTGATCCCTGAAACCCCTAAAATAAGATGTGACATATCAAATACATTTTTCCTCAGAAGCAAAATTTGCCTATGTAAATACATTTCTCTCTCTCTCCTCTCTCTCTTTAGGATTTTATCACTTTTTCTGCCTGCAGTGAAATCCAAGAGATTCACATATTCTACATATTTCTCACAAAATGTTTTTGATATCTATATACCATTTTTCATGCTTGTACAAAAATACTGCAGACATATGAAAACAAACTAACAACAGAAATGAGCACCGGAGTTGCAATCTTTATCCTAAACGGTGCTGTGTGCCTTCAGCAGCCTGGCAGCCAAAGTAACCTAAGGCAGTAGAGAAGCAATGAAAGAGTAATTTATTTTACCAACTATGGAAGGCAGGAAGCAACAGCACTCCTCAGTTTTTCAGCTGGGAATAATTTCAGGGACAAAGCTGTTTGCAGGTTTCCACTCCAGTGGCAAGATTGGCTTATGTTTAGTTAGTGCTCTGTATGTAGTTACTTGGGGTATGCAAAGGAAAGGATGAAATAAAAACAACGTTAAAGAAAAAAAAAAAAAAGTAGTAAGCATCTGCCCGTTCTCAGGGGGGATCAGAATTATACTCTCTTGACCATTTCACTCACAGTATTTCAGGGAAGCCTTCTGTCAGGCAAAGCAGGGCTCTCCAGCCTTAGGATAGTGGTACCGCTCAACACGCCAGCATAACCGTGGTCGCAGAACATGGGTTATGACAAGGCTCTAACACATTGCCTTTTTCTCTTAAGCCTGCAGCAAACATACCAGCTAAATTTCATTACCACTCTCATGTGCATGTGCGAGAGGGACACACAGAGAAAGCCTACACAAGCTATAAGCTAAGTCAGATGCTTCAGCCCACACTTCAGCTCCAGTTCAGCAGACTCCATCCGCATCTGCTGAAGTGAAACCAGGGTAGGGGCTGCCCAGGATTTGGTAGTTTGTGCCAAGGGCAGTGATAGAAACCAGGGTTGAGAGACTGATGAGTGCAGGAGATACCTGGTGCAGATAGGAAGCGGTGGTTAGGATAGGAGCTATCAGGGCGCTGAGTAAAGCATCACATGAGAAAAACAGAGCCCAGCTCCAGTCACACTGTGGCTCTTGCAGAAGCCACAGTGCTGACTCATCTACATGGTGAAACGAAGCTCTGAGGACAGGTACTGCCTTGGCTTCAGCAGCAGTGGGTAACTTGGCAGCTGATGACATAGGTATAGCACAGACTTCCATGGGTCTGAGGCCAACTGAAAAAGCACCTGTGTGGACAGAGCAGCCAAGGACAAGAATGCATCATATAAGCTAAGCAATCATTACTAGCCATTAGCTAGCTATGGTTCTGGCCACCTTCCACAGAAGCAGGACATAGCCCTTTGAATTACTAGCATTTTTCAGCAATATTTTTGGCAGTGGTGGGAAACAGAGAAGAACTCCATATCAGTTCAGCCCTGATGCATTTGTTTGAAAGGCCTCACTTTTGGCAGACAAGGCCCTGTCTGTAACCCCATCCTCCACACCAGCCTAAAATCCCAGGCGGGTGAGATGGTGAAGGGGCTCAGCGGGGAAGTGCTCTCCTCAGGGTCTCGGGGAGGACGTTCAGAGCTGAAGGAGATCAAGCACTTCCCTCCCCTCCAGCATTCGCAGAGCAGATTCACAAGTATTCACAGGGCCTCTGGCCCTGGCTATGGGACAACAGGGGACAGGCACATAAGGAGTCCTCAGTGCTGAACAGCACCGCGCTGCTGCCCCCTGTGACACCAATCTACAAGTGTGGGCTACAGACATTCCTGCCCTGCTCCCACCACGGCTCACATTCTCTCCTGAACAAGCCGACTGCTGACAAGCCCGAGAGGAGATCAGCCTCTTGACTTGTGTGGTCTGATGAAGGCTAAGATTACAAATCTCTTCCCAAATAGTCCCCAAGTGAGCCATGCGGCAGAAAAGAAAGGGGGAAGGGGGAAGAAAAAGCTGCCAGTAGAGCCTGGTAACATTAGCCAGCCTCAAATCCAAATACAACGTTCCTCAGGTTACGGTGTCAGTCAAAAAGCTCACTAAGCAGCGGGGAGGAGAGACACTTCCAACCTTTGTAAAGATTAAAGACACCGCTCAGACTTCGGACTAATACAGGGCTGCAGAACCACTGCACGATCCATGGGGAAAGGGGCAATGCACCCAAGAGAAGGAAGCAGTCGGTGGCCCGGACAGTTCCTGGCACCATGGCACCAAATGCAGGTAGCTCCCGCCAGGGATCCAGCGCTTCCAGACAGTGGCCCTCAAAACCCCCAGTGTCTCCACTACCCACTCAGCTCCCATTCGTATATTCAGAAGCTGACCTTGGCACAGAGCACCCGACGGGAGGAAACAGAGACGTACCTCCTTCAGCAAAATGATTTGTGACCAGTGAGGCAGCCCAGCAGCCTCTCGAAACACATTATCAAGCCAGCAGCCACCAAAGGTGTCACACACTGCAGAATCTACATACCCACACAATTCATGCAGTCTGGAAAAAACATTGTGCTTATTACTGACAGAAACTGACAGCTGCATTTGGGTTCCAAAAGGAAAAAAAAAGGAGGGGGAAATAGTGTCAACATCATCCCAAAAAGCCACTTCAAGGAACAACAGGGAGGGAAGGGGGAAAAACAAGCAGTTGTTATTGTATTAGCTTAAATTTCTTTTCACTCAATGTCTGAAAGCTAGATATCCAGAAAGAAAACAGTAAAGAAATCCATCTTTGTTTGTTAAATAACAAGCTTTCCAGCAACTGCGGTATCTCATCTTCCTTCTGCTTTCATTTCCAAAGTGTAGGTCCCCTGAATTAATATATTGTATTAGTCCCCATTTACCTCTCCTGCATGACTTTGCTCCTTCTCATTTGACCTGGAAAACATTCTCAATTATTTTTTTTTTTTTACAACAGATCCCATTGCTCTTCTTGGAAGTAGATGGGAAGTGGCCCAAGGAACCTGGCACACTGGGATTAGCACCAGGTTCGTTATTCCTAGTGCTGCAGCAGCAGAAGGGCTGCACAGAGCTGGGGGGAGCAACAGCAGGAGGGGGGAGGAAAAAGAGCCCGACAAGACTCACAGAGCAGCAGCGTTTGAGCATCACGCTTGACCGTCATGGCCAGATGCCACAGCAGTATCTGAAAGCTGGAGTTTGGTGCCTGAATCCCTTGAATAAGAGATGGGGAGCAGTGTGGCACTTTCAAAATGTTCTTTTTATTCACTCCCTCCCACAAGTAGAACAGCACAACACACACACAACAGCAGTAGGAAACTGCATGTTGTAGGCTAACAACCCAAATCTGCAAGAGCACTACCTGTATTCCATAATAAAAATAATCTGCACCTAGCAAATAGGAGATGTGTACATTACCCATGCAAAGGCCCACTTTCTATATGGTCAAAGATCATATTGCAAGTATATTCCAAACAATTTTATTGCATGCACAATTAAATTTCTCACTAGATTTTTAATTACTTACAATCATTTTTTGTTATTTTTCGAATTGTTAAGTTGGAAAACTGAACAGTTTAATAATAATAATAATTGGATCTGTCTCAGCTCACAGCCTATATCCAAAGTTATAGCACATGTTTTATCAGTCTACACAAGCTTTAAATAAGGTCTTCAAAACCTCTCCGGTAGAGATACTAAAACACTACAATCTTTTTGTTTTATTAACATTTACAGAGCCTGCATCGAAGACTCCACTGATTACTATAGGGACCAGTAGGATAGAGTTACTGGGAAGTCCAATTCCCCTATCTCCCCTCCTTCCCCGCTTTTAAATGCTTTTGGTTCTCTCAGCTAAGTCATACATTAAGTGCTGAAATTTAACTCACTCTTCCACATTACCATCCATACAGCATTTTCTGGCATGCTCACAAAACTCCACCAGAAGCCTTCCTTGGCATCCATTCGTGTAGCATTTTGTGAATTTATTATCTTGCAAAACTTAAGGGACATGAAAAAAGACAGAGATTACAGAGACATCACTTGGAATTCAGTGCAAATATAACTGCTATGAAGTTTGATGTGTGTGTACACATTTACAGTTTTATAGTTTCTTTTTAAATTAAACACTGAATACACAGCTGTATTTTAGGGTTTTTCTTTCAAGGGAGAGTTAAGCTTGCACAGCTAGAACACTGCACATCATCTTCTGGAATGAGCGTAAACCTTTAATCCTTCTCTCCACCTCTTGCCTCTATTCCCAAGCAGGCTTTATATGCATTTTTTTCCACATTTTTCCTTGGCAGCAGCAATATCACAAGGTGTTCTGAGTGCTCTAACACTGAAATAAGCACATAAATGTCTCCGTCCTGAACTCTGGGTTAGGGCTAGCACTGTCACACTCACGTTAGCAGTTGGTAGCAGTCCTACGCTTCCTCATAACATACAGAGTTGGCTTGAGAAGACACCATAGAAATAAATCCCAAGTGCGGGAATGCACTATGAGTTATTCCTTTTAACTGCAGTTAGAATCGTTTAACTTCAGTAAGGGAATTTGCAGTTCAATAAAGATTAATTCTGCCTCCTTCCTGCCAACGTCGAACCCAAACAGAAAAAGCAGCTATCTCCTCTTGTCTCCTTGCCCGAGTCCCCTGGTCTGACAGAGGCAGGGAGTGTTTGTCAGGAGGCAAGCAAGGGAAGGAAAGCAACACCTCCTCGTTTTTCCTGGAGATCCAGATCCTTGCTGCGTCAAGTGGGAACAGACACAGCAAACCGTGTAGGGTACCCAAGGCAGCCAGGGATCAAGCCCCTGCCTGGGACACCAGAGCCCTTTCTCTGGGCACCCTCACGATGCTGGCCCCTGGGAAGCCAACGTGGAGGATCAACACAGCAAGCAGCACCGCTCAGCCACCCTTCCTCCCCTTCCCTCCCCTCCCCAGGAAAGCAACAGAGGAGGACAGCCATCGTGCCGGTATCAGTGGGGCACAGACCATGCGAGACGGCGCTTAGTGTGCCAGACAGAGCCGCGCTCCTCAGCGGCAGCAAGCGCAGCAGAGGCGCAGCATGGCCCTGGGACAGATACCTCATATTCGCCCACTGACACATCCCACTAGATGGGGGGGGCGACACCTTAAAGGTCTTTAATGGAGGCCTCCACTCAATACACTAAAATGCCCTTCAGGCACCATCCCAGCGGGCGATTCCCAGGCTGTGCCTCATGTGCGGCTTTCGGCCTCAGGTAACATCTGCAAGTTGCAGGTCCACAGGCTGCCAGGAGCGGCATCTAAAACAGAAAGGACCTTCAGGATAAAGCACCATCTGACGGTTCCTGGTGCAGTCAGCCTGTACAAGGCTGCAAAACATTTAACATAGGGAAGGAGGTATTTAAGAAATGGCAAAGATGCTTTTGTTGATGGTGCCACAGGTGTTTTGCATGCGGAAAACCCCAGGGCAGAGAAGCAGTGGTGGCATCTGCCCCCGGCCACAGAAAAGCTCGGCCCAGGCCCTAGCACCAGTGCTGGAGGCCCTCCTCTCTGCTTCGCGGCCACAGAACTCCCCGAAGGGCATCGCACGGGGCCAACTGAGCCTCTGCACCGACACTGCAGCCAGTTTCCCAGCGTGGGCGGTTCTGCTAGTCCTGCTCCCATGCAAACCCGCTGGGCCTCCTCTCCCCGTTGAGGCGGCCCCATCTCCCCACAGCCACTCTCCGTTCTTCTCAAGTCCCCCAAGGCTTCAAGCAGCCAGCTCGGAACCACTGTAATGTGGGATTTAAAAAAAAATAACTAAGTATAATAAAAATAGAGTTAAAAATAAATGTAGACCATTCTCATATTGTTTGAGCGAGAGAGACAGGGAAGAAAAAATAGCACAATAGCAACTCCAGGTAAATTATGCAACTGCCCCAAATAACATCTTTTCTTGATTATGTTTATTAGCAAGTGCCTACCCAAAACCTCAAATTAAGGTAATTTGAAACACATTAATGTCCTGCTTTTTAATATGAAATACTAACCCAAAGAAACTAAATCTTGCAAGGGCAAGAAAGAATTCAACCTTTTGCCTCTGAGCATAAACAACCGGCATCGCAGTCACACAATAAGAGCAGGTCTTTACGTCTTTAAGTTGTTCTACATCCTTTAAATGCTCAGAGCCTGGTCCTGTCCTGACACTCTTTCCATTAGGCCCAAGCTCCAGGCCCAAGCTTTCATCTCTTCCCCTCACAAAGTCACTGCACAAATATACATCCAGTTTGCTGTAGCCCTTTGTGAACTAAAAAAAAAAGCCTTCCATAAAACACAGCACTGCTTGGCATACGATGGCACTTCAAACTCTTATCAACAAATGCAGCACAGAGCCACCACTGAGGAGGTGCAGGCAGATCACTGCCTGCTGCAACTGAGCTTCCTTGCCCATTACTCTGCAAAGGGGAGGAAACCATGTTCCAATACAAAATTACGTAACTCAGTTTAAATTAGAAAAAAATGAGGTTCCTTTTTGAATGTTTTATTTTCCCTCTGCAGAAAGGAACAAAGAGAAGAGCTAAGTCCTGCAGCCTTCTCTCTTATTAGGCTCTCCTTCCTTCATAAGCAACCTTTGATCAGGTACCTGAGCAGATTAAAACCACCCATTTTTTTTTGCTTCTTCTCAGTGTCTGCTTCTTCAAAACAGCTTATGTTAAGTCTATCAACCTCTTAACTGGGGCATAGCTTGAAAGTCTCTACAACTTTGAAAGTGCCGTCTGCTGAAGATTTTGCAAGTTTTACTTATGGAAATTCTCACCAACCTCCTGCCAGCTGCGAGCACAATAAGAATTTTAATAGACGATGTTTTTTGAAGCTACAGAGGAGACGCAGCACCATTAATAACCAAGAGCATTAACCCAAGCAAAACGCTAGTGAGCAGCCATTATGAATGGGAGGATTTTGTTCTACAGAAGTTCCACTAAATTGCAACAGCTGCATGCATCTTCCAGCTGTAAATTAAATGCTGCTAGTTTTTTTTGTCTTCTGCCAGATGGAGAAGTACATGAAATATAGTATCAGCACTTATTCTGATAGATCAGGTATTTGCATCAACAAAAGTCAACCACAACTGTACTTGTTGGAAGAAAAACAAGTCAAAGAAATAACTTTGCATGTGGAGCAGGAAAACAGGGAGCCTTGCAATGAATTTTACTGCGACTCAGCCTTAAGTTGAACGTACAAGGGCTTTGTCTCCCTCCAGAACAAGCGGTTTCTGTAGTTTCATTCTGAAGAGCAATGTTCAGTCGCTTCAGTTTTGAATAACAGAGTTTTAATCAGTTTTGTGGTTATGCTAAGCCCAAATATGAGACAACTCGAGTCTTTATCAAAAACCATATATAAAACAAAAAGATACAGATTCCTGGCTCTCAAAGGTATTTACCATACAGTACTAACTAAGAGATCGTTGTCAAATTCTTAAATTGAAAACAAAACACCAACCTCCCCCCCCCCCAAAAAAAAAAAAAGTTTTAGTTCTTTGCTTTGATCTCACATGAGCAAGATCACTCTTAAGTGTGTTACAGACTAGCAAGCATGCACTGAAAACTCTCCTCTCTCATGTTACCATACAGATCACCACTACCTATGACTAATCACTGACTTGTTTCCTAATGTCTGGAGTCTTGTGTGACAAGGACAGAGATCATACAAAACAAAACAAGAAGCTTCAAGCCCAAATACTTTGAAGCATTTAACTTCACCAGAAGGCCAAACCCACTGTCTTACCATCTAGCACTTGCATGGAATACACTTTTTTCCCCTGTCAAGATTCCTCAATGAACTTATGAGATACCTTCTTTTCTCCACTCGAAGTAAGATTTATAGCATCTTACGAAGCAGGCTGTTAATATAAGAGCAGAGACAGAGCAAGGAATAATAATAATAAAAAAAGTGTGAATAGAATTGATGCAGGAAGTTGAAATAAATGGAAAAGAAAATCAAAACAGTCAGAAAGGTGAAGCTTTTATTGATGAAAGGAAGGTTCAACCATTACCTGAAAAAGTTCATAGTAAGAAGTATTAATGTTCCTGACCTGGAACTTGTGACAAGTTCCTTCATTTAGCAATCTCTCAAGGACAAGTCTGCTTATTTGGGGATATGATTTTATTTTATCAGTGTAAGTGCTACTACAATGCAAATACTTGAGAATGGTTTCTTGTGGTGCAAGCACATGCTACAAGAACCAGCATCGAGTCTGTAAGCAGTACTAGTTGACACCATGGCAGTCCACCCTCCCTAGCAACAGCAGGGCACACTCACAAGTCAGCATAATGTTGAATGATTTAGGGACCTTTGCACTTCTGTTGCCACAGTTTTCACCTCTGCAGGAAGGCAGCCACCTGCACACATTCTCAAAAAGATACAACAAATAGTGCTAGCAGTCCCTCAGTGCCACAGCACTATAATCAAGAACTTTGCATTAGTTTAGGACAAATGCCACCACTAGGCATTTAAAGAGTCAGTACGACCCCAAAACTTTCATTTCAGTTCATATCTGAATGGCATTTCAATGGCGTTGTAGTCATGAAAACAGAGGATATGCAAAGATGGGGCATTCCAGTGTCGCTTTAACCTGGCTAGGCTCACATTATAGTCAGAGGAGGAAGACAGGTTACTTTAAGAGCATGTCTGAGCTTGTTAGTTTATTTCCTCCTGCTTTGAATCACCTTTGGAAGACAGTGCATTTCTCTGATGAATATAAAAATACCCTAAAATTATCAAATGGCTTGAATCAACATAATACTGCAAGTAGTTTTTTTAATATAAAATAGCTAAAATACTGAAAAATAGCCTAAAGCCATCCTCCACAGGTAAAAACCAAACCCCAGGAACTGCTGCCGGTTGTTCCCTTGCACACACTCCCTGTGCAGATCCCTAGGTCTGGAACTGGAGCACCCAGAGAGCACAACAAAAGCACAACCACCTTGTCCTGACCAGCTCTATTTACTCCATCGCTGAAATAGGACCATTGCACATCATTGCAGTACTGTGCAATTCAAATCAAAGAGGCAAGCACCTTACCATATGGTTTCCATCTGCTAGCTCTCATTGCCTCAATTAGCTCTGGCAATAAGCATAACTACCTATTACTCACTTAAAAAAAAAATGCTGAGAGGGCTTGTGGCTACACAAATTGGCCTTCTTACCTAGTCCCAAAATGACCAAATTATTCCAGAAATTTAAGTGTTCAGGATAACCAACATTAGTCTCAAAAGCAGTGCAGCACCTTGGAGATGGTAGGGAAACACCCCATTTCCAATTTTGTTTCTGTTTCCCATCACGTAAGTCCACAGGCTGGATAGCAGCCTTAACTTCCCATTGGCAAAAGAGTTTGGAGAATCTGAAGTATGGCCAGCCATCCCTGCTCCTGTGGTCCAGGAAATTAGCAATAGGCACAGGATAAAGATCACGGCCTCTGTCACAGCAGCATGAACCCATCACCACTAAGACAGCAATATTTATATCCAAGAGGCATCTGGAGAGCACAGCCAGATTGATCTGACAGCCCAGGCAGAACCAGGAACGAGACCCCCTATACTCCAAATCTCAACCAAGGTCATCTCTTGTCCTCAGCTATGCTGTGTTGTTCTTTTAATACTGAACAAGAAGAAAATCAAGTGTTTCTGTTCTCTTTTGTTTGCTGTTCATTAATTTGAAACTCATTTTACTAATTACTCATTTCATTTTGTTAAAATTAAGTTCCTATTGTGTAAACAGCGAGGACCTTCAAAACTAAGCAGAGAATTTTGAATTCCAGACTCTGAAGTGAATGACAACCTCACTGCAAATCTGATGTATGAAATGTTCATGGCTGCCTGGGAGGAGGGTGGCTAGGGATGATGTTAAGTTGTATGGGTGTTATATAGGGATATAGTTAAATAATAATAATTGAAAATTCATGGCAATTTACAGACCAATGTGGCTAAAACTCATAGGATAATCCCAGTTCCACACAATGTGGAATTGGCCTTTCCTATTGGTTGTGGATTTAATTTTCTTGGGTTTACCCTTGGCAAGCAATGCATCTTCCCAAGCATGCCCTGCTATCATACCTGTCTTGAGCAGTGGTTTAACCGTTCATCACATTTATGAGGTGCAAGGAAACTTCTTCAGCTCTAGTACCATGGGCCTTCACAGACACTGTAACTTCAGCTCTCATTTACAGAAGGACAAAAGCCAGATTAGCCTCATGCCCTGAAAGCCACTGATTGCTCACTGCTCCTCACCTAACTTGCAAAGCCAAGCTCAGCAGCATCCCCCAGTTTCCTCTCCCAGTTGTAAAAAAACAAAGCCATCCACACCAACACCTGATCACAACCTAGGCAAATCTGTCTCGTAATATATGCAACCCCCTGCTATTCATACAGGGTCACAGCAATGAAGGTGAGATACTTCTGCTACCTGAATGTTAACAGCACAGGTATTCACAGTGGCAAGAATGTGACCTCTGGCCGCACAACCCTCAGCCTAGGCTTATCCAGTGAATTTGGATGAGGACACTGGGCTCCAGAGCGCAGGCACGCCAGGCACCCCAAATCGCCACTGCAGAGAGGACAGCTCAGCTGAACCATTTCTCAAGAGGGTGCTTTAACATCGCCGTCTTCCTGCAGACGCATCCCTCCTCGCTGACCGCAGAAGGCCCTAGTGTGACCGCTTTACTCATGCCGGCACAGCGGCCAGCGGGTGCCTTCCCAGCTTGTCATGAGGACAAGGCCCGCAAAGCACAATCAGTGCTGGAAGGCCTGGCCCGTGCCAGGATCCCCCACGCAGGGCAACTCGCACTGCTGCTGCTCAGCCACAGCCCGTGCAGACACACTGTCCCCCTGCCGCCGCGCCACCATTCCAGCACACCAGGAGCCACGTGGACCAGGAATCCTCTCCTGGACCTGCGCTGCACAAGAACCAAGTCCCAATGTCCTTTCAGGATAGAGTTAAGGTTTTAAAAGCTTTCAGATTAGGATCCAAGAGATGTACACCCACACACATCTCGGACAACTACAGCGTTGATACAGATCTGAAGAAAGCTTAGCTCATGAGAGGATTAGATCACCCTCAAAGGCAGGATGCCAAAGTAAGAACTCACATGACAGGAGAGATCAGCAAAACACCAAACTTCAGGGAAGAGAATGAGCAAAGAGATAAAGAACTTGCTCTAGAGACCTTCTTATGCATCTACTGCTCGACACTGCATTTCTGACCAACACTAGCATTGCCCTGTTCCCACCCCACAGATAATCATTTATGACAACATCTTTGTCTGCTATTGAATACACAAAACAATTCTCAGCAGTAGCAGACTTTTTACTTCTAACAAGCACTTAAAGTTCCCTATTAATTGATTTATTACTAGTCTGAAGAGGAGACAACATTACTGTTGTTGCACTTGCCTAATACGAGGCTGATGCTAGTTGGCAAGAACAGCCACTTGGGTTTTTCATAGTGCCACGACACCCTTACATCAAGCATGCTGAAGTGATAACAAAGCTTGGCCTACATCTCTTAGGTGTTCTGTTTCTACACTCAGGGTGCTATTTCCCAAACTACATGCAGTTCTTCAGTAATTCACCCTCACAGCAGAACACAGCTGACAGTTTGGAAGGAGTAGAGTATAATTCTACGACTAGGGGCCAGGAGAAGAAATATAATAATCAGAAAGTCCCAAGCCACAGGCAATTTCTTTTCATAGGAAATAAGGTACTCATAAAACAAGTGTCTTACCACAGAACTGTGTAGAGCACCATGAGAAAGGTCTTGGTGAATCACTTTTGTAATATACTGGCTGTGCACAAACCTATAGTCTATACTGTTATACAGCATTAAATACACATGTCTCTAGATACCAAAAATGAGAGTAAAGGAGAAGACATGAGGATAAAGCAGAGTAGAAGCAGTTCCATTGGAAAAATCTCTTCCCAGTCTTTGGAAGCCTCCTCAAATCATTTCTCTGGCTCTAGTGATACCTCCTGCAGTGGGCCGAGCACCAGCTGAATCCCAGCTGGGCAGGGCGACAGCGGCTATAAAGAGCTGGGGAAAGGGAGGGAGGAAAGGAAGCGGGAAATAAAAATGGAAACCCACCAGCCTGGTCTCTGATTAATCGCTAAAACCTAATTTTTTCCCCAATCGCCTTCTCCCCTCGTGGTGCGGAGCTGAAGCACCAGACTTCGGGAGCACAAAGCAATTTCTACAGGGCAATCAGATGGCCTCGCAGCCAGGAACCCCCTCACAGAGGGTCAAGAGAGCCATCTTGGGAATCAGATGTGAGGAGAGCACAGGAGGCCCCGTAGACGTTCTTTAATTTGTCCTTGCTGAGATGGCAGAGGAGCAGGCTGAAAAGAGCGCTTCCAGGCACAGAAAGGAAATGCTCTTGCTCCTTGTAATCCCGTTAAAGGGAGACACTGTGTCAATTTTCGTTTTTCTGTTGTGCTTCTTTTTTAACAAAGTTAGCGTAGTAATTACCTTACAGAGCACAAAGGACACTGTAGTAAGGAAACCTCAAAAATACAGAGAAAAAAGAAAAAGAAAATCCTCAGTCCTTGGTGCCAAGCTGCTTTCATGGCTGTCTATTATGGCTGGCACACGACCAAAATGGACTTTTTTCTTTTTCTTCTACAAAAGCTGAGCAAGTGGCATAACCAAGCGACACAGTCTACATCAGTTAAACAGGCTACTATTTATATTGAACATCAGCATATCATACACTGGCAAGACAAAAACTCAACTCCAGCAAGTCACATCTGCAGCTATCCTATTCTGCAACACAACCAGAAGACTGTGACGGCCACGACACCCTCCCAGCCCTCAAGTGGGGGTTCATCCCCCGAGCCACCCGCACTCGAAGGAAGTGGCTCTGCCTCTGCGATGCGGCGGTACCGCTGCCTGGAGCACACGCACCGCACAGAAGGGATGTCCTCCCAGCATCACCATCCTCACAGTTGGCAGCTACTGTCTACTAAGTAGGAGGGGAAAAAAAATGAGTGCAGAAACACACTCTTGAAACAGAAAAATTATCCATAAAATGCTTTCTGTGGGGGATATAACTGGCAGTCAGCCTTGGAGGGTTCTTCTCATAAACTTAACTAACAATTGGCTTCAGCTTTGCAACAGAACAACGAATTATCATGATCTTTGAGTTAAAGGAAATACTTTACAAGCAGTATTGAGAGGCCCCACAGAACCCATTTTCCACCACATGCAGCCCCCACCTGCAGCTGGGTCTCGACCTCAGCCAACAGGGGGCTCACACTAGCCCCAGCACAACAGGAAGGGGCAAAGCCGTGGGGAAAAGTCAACAAGCTCCCCACAGGTCACTAAGCTGCACTCTCATCCCCACCAGCCTGTGTACACTCCTCCATTCAGTCATGGCTCCTTTAAAATTGTGCCTAAATGTACACTTCCCATACCATGGTCTGGTCAAGAGAAAGGCAGCATATTGCTGTCCTGTCATGTGTCTTCCAGTTCCTTACCGAGTGTTTCACTGACACTGCTAGGTATCTGACCAAGCTGTAGTAGAAGAGGAATGAGCCTAACTGTATTTTAAGCATCCTTGCAGACACATCACTCAAAAAAGCAGTTGTAAAATCAGTTTTATTGGCCAGTTAAGCTTGGCTCATAGCTATATATCACAATAATAGTATAAAAGCAGCGAGACACAGGGGCAAATATAAGTGGCTGCACTTCTCTCCGTAAAGGGCGAGATCTTCAGGACACAGCAAATCCACCCCCACTCAAGCCAAGGATAAAATTCCCACTGATGCCAGTGACACATAGAAAATGCTTCACCTTGCTGGTCTGAAGAACAGCCCCGTGTCACTGCTAAGCTGGGGAAATGAGAATTCCTCTGCAGAACTGTAGAGAAATAGCTGGATATTTTAAACAACTTATGTACTCAAGAGAGGCATTTGCTTTCCTGCCTTCAGCTCCTCCAAGGCCCCAGTCACAGGCATAATAATCTGGGGATCTGTGGAGGGAATAGGCAACCCAGACACTGGTCTCTACTCTCATCCTTATGTTTGGAAGATCACCGTCTGAATGGCAAAGCAGTGCAACCTGCTGCTTATGCGCTCAGGGAAAGCTCAACCCTCACGCAAAAAAAGCTGGGGAAGGAGAGACTCCCAAGATTGGTGGTGGCACTCTGCCTCGCTCAGGCTGGCAGATTTGACCCTCTTTTTGTTACGAATTTACTTAACTGAATGCCCTGACAACATGTTTGATTCTCTAGGACAGCTTCTGTGTCTTTCAGATACCTAAGCAAAACTTCTCCATACAAACCATGTGAATGCTTCCTGCAGAGTGTGGGCTGCAGTGATGGCACTATCCAACAAAAAGTTTGCGCAAAAAAGCCTTTTGGCAACTGCAGGGGCTCGGCAGATCCTCGTTGCATGCACGTTGCTGCTCCTCAGGGCCTAGAAACGAGGGGGCCCCTCCTGCAAGGGAGCATCAAAGGGCCTGGGGTACCCTCAGACCAAGGCTCCCGTGAAGCGCTTGGCTCGCACCGCAGGTTACAGGGGCACTCGCAGGGCACGTGTCTACATGTGCACAGAAGCATCAGCAGGACCAGGTCTTCAATAGCAAGCTGAATTTTCTAAGATGTCTCTTCTTACCTCATCGTAACAAGATACAACTGCATTTCAAATATTTCAGATGCAAACAATTGGTTAGATATTACTTGAGATATGCTTTTCTTCCCACCTCCACCATAAGCTTACTTGGCTAACCTGGTAGGAAAGAACACCATAACAGGATTTGATCTCACTTCCTTTGATACATGAAACAAAAACAGCTACTGCAGGAGACTTTGAGAAACGCTTATGGAAAATCACAGGTGATGAATAACCCACAGGAAGGCTCATTTTGTTCCCTGAATGCAATACTGAGAATTAAAATAGTAATAGAAAGACTATAAGATCAAACCATAGTTTGATTCCTACCAAAAGCTATACTCTTTCCCGTTCCCATGATACCTTCTGTCTGTTTACTCCAAGCTTTGCCCCATCAAGGAAAAGAAAAAAAAAGCCTAAAGAATGTGTAAGCAGATCAGATACTTTAATTGTTTCTGCTCAAGCAATACATAAGTATTTCTGGTACAAATCAAAGAACAAATCCTGCTTGTCTGGCACGCAGACGTCGTCCTGCTGTTTTCCCCTGGACCAGTCAGGCGAATAAAAAAAACAACGCATGTTCCAAAAGGAACACAAAATCGGTACCACAAACACCCTATCAACTTTAATCCCTTAAGAAAATAGTTTGCTCTTATTAATCAAGAGATCTCTTCCCTTTCCTCAGCGAAGAAACCATTAAAATTCCAACAAACTGCCGCGAGAAGAGAACCGTAATTAATTATATTTGAATTGCCAGACGCTCTTGCCTTTCACCCTGACTGAGAAGGAACAGATCGAGGGGCCAAATTTTCATGTTCCAACTACAACAACAGCATAGTGGAAAATAAAAGGGGCGGGGGGGAGGGAGAGAGAGAGAGGGGGAAAACAAATCCCAAGGTTCCCACCACGACTCTTTCCTCTTTGTTGAAAGAAAAGGGAAATAAAAGGAGGAGGAGGAGGGTTATCTTGCCATACCCACATCTGCTTGTGAACGGAGACCGAGTGTCTTTTCCTGCTGACGTGGTCTCTGGAAGCAGGGGGTCTCAGCAGGCATCATGTTGTTACTGATCAATGAGCGGTATCACACCACCCCAGGGCACCTTTCATCTTCTTCCCTCTTCAGGTCTCTGCTAAAGCCTGGTTAGCACATCCCTACTCCCAATCTATACCAAGAAAATTAAGATCCAACCCAAACAACCAAACTTCAGCAACAGCACTAAACCTCAGAATCCTTTTGACTCGCACAAAGAATCTTTAACTAACCCTGGGAACGCAGTGGGTACGAAGCATGGCCCTCAGGAGTTAGGCACAAAATGGCATTATGATGTTAAATTCCTTTAAAAAGCTCTTGCACATACACAAAAAAAACTCACCCAAAAGCTTTTGCTCTTGTTTTGTCACATTTTTTTACGTAACACAAAGAACCTGACCAGTGCCCATGCCCACACTCCAGATCCCTCCAGTGGAAAATACAAAACAGCCACCACTTGAGAAACACAGAATGGGGAGCTCTGGCCCTACTGCTTCCTATCCTTCAGGAGAAACGGACCCATCAGCCCAAGTGGACAGCAGGGTTTTACTAGATGTAACCCCAAATGCATCACAAGCCTCTCCTCTGCCTCTCCCACCCAAGGACACCTCTGTGAACAGGTTTAAAGCTAGACTTCAGTTAGTTTTCTGTAATCCATGCATATTGTGTGCTCCTAGATGCGTGGTGCATATTTATGGAGTATCTCTTCTTATTAAATGATCTAGTGCAATAGTATTTCCACTACAAGAGAACAAAAATCACAAACAAAGCTGATCCGCTCAAGTCATACATCATTTGCTTGTAACAGATCCAATATACCAACGTGACAAAGTCATCTGTTACCAAGCTTGTGCTGAAGACTTCAGGGATCACCTTCATCACAGCAGTTAACGGCGCAAATAAATCTTGTGGCGAAGCTCCTGGGAACAAGCTCTGCAAAGCACCGTGGGAACGTAAAGCGCAGCACAGCAAAGCCTGCAAAGGGCTTCCCCTGGGCAGGCAGGGCTCTCCGGGGAGCCTCAACACACAGCCCCCACCAGCTCCTATGGCAGAAAACCTGCCTCTCACTCACCGTTTCCTAACGGTGCAATACCACGCTGGCGGCCACAGGTGAACACATCCCGCATGTGGCTTTCTCCAAGTGTAAGGGGCAGCTGGGGACAGGCCATGCCACCAAACTATCCAGCTTCCCCAAACCACTAACGAGCACTTTGTGAGCCACAGCTCTGGAATCACTACCAGATTTATACCTAACAAAAGCAAAGGGAGAAGGGGTGGATAAAAACAAGTGTTAACACTACCCTGTCATGATTAACACGCTCCATATGCTTTAGATCTATGATCTTAAGACAATGAACCAAAAACATTACACAGACATGCATAAAAATAATAAGCTGAGCTTAGCAGAACCAATTTGTACACATATATAATGACAGAAATCTAGTCCCAGATACTGAACAGTGTAAAAAGAAAAAAAAAAAAAATCAAGGCAACCAGTTGGACTTTCTTCAGCTATCTTGGATGACGCCATGCCCACGTGTCCTGACACTGTGGATGCCGCCACTTCCATTACTGCAAGTGCACATCTTAAGTAGCACTGTGGGCCAAACCCAAAGCAAACAGAAAACACAAGGTGCAGAGATAAGGCAGAGACAAAGCTAATCTGTGGGACTAAACCAGTTTTGTCCAACCCATTTCAGATGCATTAGGAACTCAAAGCCAATCTCTTGGATTAAGGGTACTTTTAAGATTGAAATTTCTGTGTCATTTCAATTTTAGTACAAGCCCAGAGGGCTTGCTCTTGTGAACACCAGGTTGATTAGATGTTTCACCAGTTCTCCAGCTGGCCTAATCTCTTCTTGCATGAAGTTCTGGGAACAGTAAACATAGTAATTTTTTTAAAACAAAAGAAAGGAGGGGAAAAAAAGTGCTGAAAATTATTAGGAGAACAAAAACCTAGATCGTCTCTCCCTTCAGAGACATAGTTTGTTTCCCAGGCTCTCCTGCCTGACACTTTGCCACTAAGTTACAGAAGGAGAACACACACGTTCCTACTTCCAGTTTCCATCGCAGAAGAAACCACAAAACCTCACGAACACATGCACAAGAGCACAAAGCAATACAGAGGGCTATATAGTTTTACTCAAATCTTGGTTTTGCTGTGCAGGTTCACTCATAGCAAGTATAAAACCCATGTGAATATTCATGCAGTTTTTAAATGACAGACAGCAGCCTAAAGAAAACAAGAGAAGTGAATCCCTTCAAAGCAACTTATTTTACAATATTTGCTTTAATAAAGTTAAAACAGTTTTTAAAGAAAATTAAAAACCAGGATACGTGTGACTGTTTTCAAGCTATTTTGAGCAAATTCTCCAGTAGCACACAAAATGGCTTGCTTCCAGACTGGCATTCTTTAGCAAAGGACAGTTATTATTTTAATAATAGTTTAAGATCCAAACTGTTTATATACAACACCTTCTCCAGGCCTAATTAAAGCAAGAGCTAAAACAGGGGCTGGATGGCTAAACGCTGCCACAGACAATTCAAAGGCATTTTGAGAATGTATCTCACTTGGGTATTTCCATCTCTCAGAACGGCAGCAGTGAAATGGAGAAAGCTGCTCCTAAATTACTGTACTGATAACGAGTTGCAGTCTGTGGTTGAACTCCAGTTTCCTTGGAAAACTCACGGCTTAAGAGAGCAACCTCCACAGGAAGATGTTATGAGCCAGAACTCAGGGTGCAGAAAATTGTATTCTTGGCCGCATGGTTTGCTCTCAGATTAAGCTTTTTCACATCACCTCCCATCAGCCTGTAGCTCCATTTAAAGGCTTTTGCTTCTCGTTCCCTGTGCCATCTATGCTGTGTGTAGGGATCCTCAGGCCCAGTCACCCGCCCAGATGCAGGGCTCTCCAACCAGTTTCAGCAGTCTTTTTCAGAGAAAGATCAGCTACCTCAGCTGGTTGACAGCTTAATATGAAAGATAAGAAATCTTATAAAGAGGCCATGGAAACAGCAGCTAAAGCAGTGCTAGTCCAAAGAGCTGGAGGATACACTGGATGCCATCTTTTCCTCCAGTTTGCACACAGGCAGAGTCAGCACTGAAATGATCTGTGACTAAGGCTACAGTGTTATGGTTTCGTGCCAAGTAAGATTAGAGGGTATAAGCCAGCAGGTAGGATGAATTTCAGAACATGCTTACAAGAAGCACAGGATTATCCGCAGCCTGGTTCCAATCTCTGCAGAGCAGAACTGTCTCGGCCTCTCCTCTCCTCTGGACTCGGCCAGGATGGTGGCACCGTGCATCGCGCGCAGACACCCAACATGCATCGCACACAGACACCTTTCCAAACTCCAGTGCTCTCATTCAGGCACAGTTTCAAGTCGAGCAAAATTTGATATCAGGTTACAGGTGTATACACAAGCAGATTTACTATCTCTGATATACCATGTTTACTCTATTATAACGAAGAGCAAGGTTTGGTCCTCGGACTTTCAGTAAAAATTTTGTTTCTTACCTTTCTAGCTATAACATCTGACCATCGCTGATTAGAAATAGGTGCAGCGTTAAGAAAAGTTATCTAATAGTATGCAATGTCAAATTTGATCCATCAACAAATGTAATTCAGCTAATTGTCTCTAGATAATTTTCTACTATTAATTCAAGACAAGAGATTAATTCACAACAGAAGTAATTTGACAAATTTACTTCTCATTTTTCTAGTTTGAATCAATCAAGATTTCCTTTTAGAATTTATTCAGTGATGGTTTATCAAGATTCCTACTCCATAGGATAATTACCATGAGTTCACTCTATTTGATATTCAGAGACTCAAATTCTGACCCACGCTGACAAATAGGAATTGGCTAGAAGAGTCACTCGAGATGCCTTCGGGTGTCTGACTAGACTGATATTTAAGCATTCCCAGCAGGAGCAATCATGTATAGGAATTTCCAATAGGGCTTCCAAGAACTGTTATATATATATAGTTCTGAAAGAGATGTTACACTTCAGCAGAGCATGTTAACTAGATTATTTCAGTGTCCAGAGACAAATGCCACACCAATATCATGAAAATGGCACATGCAAGGTCATTTCAAGTACTGGTGGCATGATTTACGTGGGAAGAAACAAGCCTGAAAAGCAGAAGAATTCTGTATACTCATCTGCCTTTATTTCTGATGGGGATTTATTTCTCTCTAGAGCTTTGAGTAAAGATGTGTCTTCCCTAGATAAGAGAGGCACCCAGAGTTCTTTCTTTATGCTGAGAGTTGGAAAGAAAATGAACATGCAGTGAACCTACACAATTTCTATCACTGTTCTAAAGTAGACTGTTAAAAGAAACAGGATTTCTATTATTACCCACTGAAACATTAAGTTTCAAACCCAGATAGCAAGTTGCATAGACAGGAAGTATTAAGAGTTCCACTAGGCTGCACTAGGAAAGACTGGACCATCTCAGACACCTCAGATAACCAAACTGAAGTCTCCACAGGAGAATGGGCGGGAAGCTTGGCTAGCTGCCATATTCAGTGTTGTGTTCCTGCCCAGTATCCTTCTCTAAGCCAATTTTTTTCTATTAGTTTGTTGGTTCTTGCTTAGCTTTCCGTCCCTTGCCTCTATGAGAACCTCTGCCTGTAAGGCAGAGAACCAGTACAAACTAGTTACCACTCAGTTACCTTTTCAGATCCAAAGGGGATTGAGGCACTGTTTTGCATGGTTTCACATGTGCAAGCACACACCTGAAGGGAATAAAGAAAACCTCCAAGGAAGAGCTTCTTTAGTTAACAAGGCTGCTTTGCTCCCATAGATACACTTGGAAATGAAAGCAGGAGGAAACAGATTCCAAAAGGAAAGCTTAACATCAAAACACCACTGTACGGACACAAATGTCAACATGAGATTGCAGTCTAATTCCAGAGGGAACACAGGTTCATGATGAATCTCATAAAGGTTCATGGAAGCTACCCTAGTATCAAAATCTTATCCACTGAAAACCAAAATTGAAGCAGCAGAACCTGCTGCTATTCAGTTTGGGATTTTAAGTAGAATAGCATCCAGCCTGTTGTTAGGGAAATACCAGCAAGGGGGAGAAAGAGTCGGCTAAAAACTGAGCAGCTTCCCAAATATCCTGAAAAGGTAAGCATATGTTGAGAGAGTAAATTAAGTGAAAATAAGTCTGGCAACTATGCTGAAGTGCACTAGAGAGATTTGGGATGGGGATATATAGATCAAAACACACATTTGAACAAATGTAACCACCTCCTTACAGATAAGATTAATAACTTCCAGAAGGAATCCAGGCTAGTAACAAAACATGTTTAGTAACCATTAAAACAAACATACATACAACCCCCACAGACACACACACGAAAGGAGGAAAAGCACACACCTACACCACAGGACCACAACACTTTGTAGTTTAGAAACAGGGACAGGAGAACACAACTGCTAACGGGAGTGCAGGATATCACCTTCCCCTCTTTAAAAACAAGCATCCTAACTTTTGATGAAGCTCTTTGCATTCTCTATGGCTTCAGCACAGCGTAGGGATAGCCTTTTAAAAAAATACCCTAAAGATGTCCTGTGTGTGTTTTTAAGAATCAGATTTGCCCCTTCAGCCAGAAAGGCCTACAGGCTACTTCTGTAGGAGTGTAGAAATTGTGTTAAAGCCTAAGGGTGCAGAGATAGAAACAAACCTTGCCACTGCAGGCAAAGAGAGAGGAAAAACAAAAAGAGTTTGTGAACTGAGAAATCCAGGCAGAGATGAGTGAGTGGCTCACAAAAGACTGTCTGAAACATCCGGACAGCACTGCCTTTCCCAAAGTGAAGATATTTATGACAAATTGCCTTTGCCACTGTATCCCCTCGTTCCTCTTCCACCCTTTACAGATGGCACAACCTCGCTCCCTTCTGCCAGGAGAGCCACGCAAAGCAACAACACATCAGGGCGCAGAGCAAAGCCAAAGGAAGAGTTACGGCAGGGTGACAGCGACACGACGCCCTGACTCTGCCTCCCACTGAAGCCACTTCAAAACCAGCTCAAACACAGGGACAGGTTTGAGCACAAAAAGCTTTCTTATTTTTTGAAGAACCTCCATCTGGGCACCACTCAACCTAACGTCAGTCTAGCTTCATGCCTGACTTGAGACTTCATGCTCAAGTCAAGGAGCACTGTGTAGTCACATTTCCTACAATTCATCAAATTGTAAGATTTTAGCAGAACCACCACAATCCCAGACCCACACAATAGGCTCTTCCTGTGCTGTAGCAGCCATAGCACAGCGGCAATACTACAACAGAAAGTATTCCTATAGAAACAGCCAAATGCAGCAGAGCCAGGCATTGAGAGACCATCCCAAGGCAGATGATACATTACTCCACGAGAAACCTCAATAGGCACATGCAGTGCAGAAGGAATAAAATAAACAGGGTTTTCCATGACCCTAAGGATGAGATTATAACTTTTTTTTTTTAAAGTTTGAGCAGGAAGCCTTTCTAAATTACATTTCTTAGATTTTATTGTATTATCTTCATGGCACAGTTATTACACATTAAAGGTAATGACTCTCTTCTGCAAGTAACCTAATATTGAACATGATTGATAAGCCCTATCTGGGTCTTAGGGTACACTGAATTTCCTAAGTGGAAGGAGGGAATAGAGTCATATAAGGTGAACAGGGAATAGCTTGAGTGGATTATGTGCACGCATATGAAAATCTGATTGCTAGGCTTTCACTAGAACACAGCATTTTCTTGAAAACACCCACTAATTGCAAGCAAGAAAACATGCCCAGACCTTCTGTTTATTGTTAATTCTGCTCAGACTAGAAGTGGGTATTGTTGTTTGTTTTAGGCCTTTCAATGATTTTCTAAACACACATTTTACACATATATCCATCTGCAGGATTTATAAATACACTTCAGTGCTCAGGAACTGATGGAAAATTCTTATTCAGAATCTACATCAGCCCTAGGAGCTGAAGTTGCAAGGAATCCGTAGGCATCCTGGGAATGGTCATTTCTAGATGCTTACAAGAGATTTACTCTGGAGTGCCATGTAACTGATGCAATTGATCTATGCTGTAAAACTCTTTGCTAGATGTGTCAGTTTCTGTCCCTTTAGGACTAGATTAAGTATCATCTCCAAGGAATAAGAGGTATAAATTAACCTAGGACCAACTGCCTATTCCTATTCTGTAGAAATGGCTTTTTCTTTCACCTGATGTTAATAAAACAAGATTTGTCCTGGTAATCTTCCTGAAATTTTCCTAGTAATTTCCTGACTCTCTAGCCCATGTACTTGTTAATGAAACATCCCACTGCTCAGCAAGTCTGATTAAACTCTCTCACCACAATCATTATACTGCCCTGCTAACTAGGAAAATAAAGAGAAACTCAAAGCAATAAAGACGTATCAAAAGACAATATTTAAATGAAGACATGGTTCATCACAGGACAGACCCACTTCTTTGTGGAAGAGAAAAAGGACCTTTATTACTGTTATGTTGTTAAAGAAACATTCTAAACATCTTCCGTCCTGCCACCAACACCCACCACTGACAGGGAGCAGCCCCAATGAGCTCTGCAACTGTAAAGCAAAGCACTCACAGTGTTTCTGGCTGTTGTCAGACTTGTTTAATACAGTCTTTCAGTGATTTGTTTCTAAGCTATTTATTCAGCTACTCACATTGTTGTTGACTCTCCTACCCCCGTTCCCTGCCTCCCTCAACACACCAAGGCAGAAGAGGCACCTTGATCCAGCAGTACAACCTGCCGCTTGCCTGGGTCATTTCTCCTGTCCTGCAGAGCAGGAGAACACTCTTGGGTCTGTTTTTACAAAGAAATGTGTCTTGCCTTACCTGAACACAGCCTTCTGTGCCCTCTCTGAGCACATAACAGCCTCCAAAATACAGTAGTTTATTTTGGGGGGGGGGGAGATTCCCTTCAAACCTAAGAGCAGAACTTCTCACCTCATTTTTATTGGTTTTGTAGAATCTCATACAGAATTTTTCAATTTCAAAGCTTGACTGAGAGCAGTTGTCCGAATAAAAACATCAGAGGAAGACCAAGGCCTCAAGTCTGAAATTCTTAATGCTCTGGGCTTAACCACAGCAGGTCTTAAATAGCCAAGTATTTATTTGTGCAAGAAGCTCCAATGAAATCAGTTTAGGATGAGATGCGTGGAAACATGTGGGAGTGAGCAGGACCAACAGAGTGTTATCCTCCGATAATGCAATCACACAGACAACTTTTCAGTCATGCAAGTTAAGTGTTATGAGAAGTGTTCCACAAAAAATTAATCATAGAAAAAACTGAAGTCTGTAGCAGTAGGTTGAAAAATTACAGCACTATGTCAGCAATATTTCATCCTTTTTTTTCTCTCCCTCTTGAACTGCTATTAGAATATTTTTTTCTGGTAAAACCTTTTTCAGACATGAAGAATCTCACTGTCTTTCCAAGCTTCTGTTCTGATGCATCAAAAAAGCAGTGCGTGAGCAGGCCAAGTAACCTCCCCAAACCACGCTCACTGTTGAGGTTACAAACAAATACATAACGCTGAAACACAAAAGAGCAAGAGTAAACCTGTATTACTGGGGAGACCTAAACTAACATCTAATACTCTGCTAGAAAATTAATCCAAAAGTTAAGTCTATGTAGAGAGACAAAAAAAACCTCTTGTTTTAAGAAAGAACTCAAACCACACATAACCCAACAACTCACAACCACTCCACACACTTCTATGAGAAGTAACTGTGTTGGATGCAAAGCGGCACTAAGAGACAAAAGCATTAAACAGTCTGCAGTCACTAAGAACCATTCTTGAGAGCAGATCATCGCCAGTAAGGGAGAAACAGAAGAACTACATACAGTGGAATTACATGCCATTCCAGACACTGATTGCAAATAGCAAAAGCCTGTAGTCCCCAACTGTAGATGCTCAAGCAAGTGTGGAATTAAACAACACATCTCTGCCTGCCTAGGCTCTGAAAAGCTTAATATGAGCTTTCAGGCCTCAGAGGGTTAATTTCATTTAGTTTGACAGCTATTACATTCAGATTAAGATCTACTGTAAATTTCAAGTCGATGGAGGTATTTTAACTGAGTTATAACTTAGGGTGGAAAGACAGTTAGTTTTGAAGAGAACCAAAAGGCTACCAAAATTAATTTAAATTTCTATGCTTTTGCCAAAATGATTTAGCAAATTTTTCTCTTACCGAGTTACCTACAAATACACAGCCTGTACACGAAGTGAGTTGTCAAGCTCTCAAGAGTAAACCAGAGGTGATAAATGATAAGAAACTTTTAGAAAAGGGGTAAATTTGTCTTCTTGACAGCCAAGTTAAGATAGGGGTCATTGAAGTCTCGCTCAATCCTACAAATTAGCCTTTCATTCTCAGATACAAAATTTCAAGGTTAAATCTACTGAAGCCATTACAATAAGAACTCAACAGAATGTATCTGCTTTGCTGAAGTCTTTTTGCCACTCTGCTATTTTCTCTTGAATATCACTCCCAAAGTCACTTTGGAGACTACACACGTGAACTTCAATCCAAGTGTAAAGATTTGAGCAAAAGCTCTAAAGGGAACCTTGTTGGTACCCACAGACCAAATGTGGGTCCAAATGTCAAATGTGGACACCCCATTGCCTAGGAAAGCACAAGACAGGGGCACAGTGGGTCCCAGCAGCAACCTGTGAAACAGGTGAAGCCTGGAAAGGGGCCCAGCTGCTAATCAGGCAGACATGAAATGACTAAAATGAACGTTAATCTCTATTCACTGACCTGTTCATTATTTAGCCATTTAAAATAGAAAGAGTGAGCTTTAATCTAGCTCCAACATAAATACTATTGTTTGCATACAGTTTAACAGTGTTCAATATACTCAACCTTGATCTGGAATTAGTTCAGAGATTGGCTGCATACTTCACAATTCTTGCTATTAACACCCAAGACTCTTCTGGTTCTGAAATGCTGGACTCTCTTTCTTACAGGTAAATATTCATTTACCTGTAAGAAAAACATACTTTAATAGCTGCTGCCATGTCTACTGAAGAGCCTTTTAGTAACAACCTCTCCAGAGCCTAGCGAGTGCAAGGAGATGACTGGCACTAGTAACTCATAGAAGGTATTTTCAGGATTACAGATAAAAGAAAGAGTGGGCTTGGTGCCCAGTGTTTGTAAAGCTGTATTGAAACTGCATTTTTCCCCCTAATTTTATGAAACATTCACTTCCCTGTAACAGAATCACATCATCAGTTGGAAAGAGGTAAATATTTTACTTCACGGTTAGTGTCTTGGTGTGGCGATTTTGAATGTCGCTTTGCATTTTATGAGAACCATCTTAAGGCTGGATATCTGTCTACTAGAAGATTTGTTACTGCTTGTAGGAGTAGAACATGTACTGCGTGAAAAGAAAAATGAAGTGTTCAAGAGAAAACTACTTCCCCTGTATTTCTGACCTGAAATGGATTTCACTGACAGCAAGCTGTGCTTCGCAAAGATGGGGGCCTGACACCAGCCTCCTGTACTAGCAAGCACTCCGCAGGCATGAGATTGCATCCAGCAGGCAATTAAATCCTCCTCTCTACAGAGGGGCCATTCCCAGCCACAGAAACTGGGTTTGAGGGAAGGAAGGGCTTAGAGTTCTACAGTGAGCGAAGATGTAGAAAGTTGCTTGGAAAAAGCTAAGATGAAAGTAATGCAGAAAACAAATAAACCAATGAGGTTTGCAAAAGAATCACATGGCAACCTGAAAAATCACCTACAGACAAATCAGATTACCTGGCAAGACATAGGGTTATCACAGCAGACGCGCAAAAGGCTTGTTCATGTGAAAGACTGACTTCTTTATTTGACATCAGACAGGATCTTGCAGTATGTAAGGTATGTTCTCATAAGGTAGTCAGTTATCTAAGTTCACATTGCTTTCACAGTTTCTCCCTAAGAAAATGTAAAAGAGTAAGCATTCCTGGGGAAAAAAATACATACATACATATATATATATACACACACACACACAGCAAGTATCAATAACCAGAGCAGTCTGCACTGGGAACAGGCTCAGAGCCCAGTGTCTCAACACCAAAACCACCACCTCTAATTCCCTAAAACAATGAAGAGGCTCTTTGTAGAAGCATCTGCCGTCAAGCACAAGTTGCAGATTCTCCAAAGAACACCCTGATACAAGACACCTGAATGGGGTGACATGGTAAACTTCTGTCAGCAAAAGTTGCCTTCTTTGCCAAAGCTTTGCACGTACCCATAACTGGATCAAGCATAAGCTGATAAAACCCAGCCTTGCTGCAGATTAAGTCACTCCAAACACTGCCACACTCCAACACAGACTCATTAGTGGCTTCAGCCAGCAAAGACTCTGGAGGTAGAATTTCCTACCCTGGGCACAGTCCCAGAGACACGAGCACCCTCTGCTGAAGGCTGGTCTTCCTCCCCCCCCCCCCCCCACCAAGATCTGCCAGTCAGGCAGATGTCAGAGGCCACCACCTCTTTCCTTTCTACAGCTCATTTCTAATGGGAAGGAGCCCACAAGACAGAGCAGAAGGACAAATCAAACAAACTAAAGACTAAAAAAAAGTCCATTACAACATCCCATCTCTAACTGCACCCCCAAAAGGGTACTTTCAAGTTTCTGATAATTCTCCCATTAACCTGGGCCTCCTTTAAACTTATAAATGGTCACTATAAATAGTGTGGCAGTTGTAATGTCCTTTACGAAGAAGGTGGAGTGCTTTACACCTCCCATCTCTCCACTGAAATACTTTGTAAAGCTCATTACATCTCCCATCCCTCCTACAGCCCAAGCATGCACCTTGCCACCACAATATCCTGACCAACATCCATCAAGAAAGGAAGAAACTTCAGGTCGGAATATTTTAAAATACACTGTGTTTTTTTTTTAAACACTTATTTAACACTATTGTTCAATTAGATTTTTGGATAAAGCACCTTTGGCCAGGATTTCAAACTTTGCATCTCTTGAGTTCCCAGGAGGCACTTCCACCACAGAACATAGGCTACCAAGCTTGGCTTTGACAAGAGAGTTCAGAAGCTCAATATTCCTGACAACACGAGAGTAGGTAGAGAGAGGATGTAGAAAAGAAACAGGCAAACATTTAAGTTTGCACTTCAAAACAGAAGAAGAAAATAATGAAGAAAAGACCCAAGTTCCAATTATTTAAAGACCGCTTTAAAAATCTGTTCTGTTTAGAATCTCCTTCAAATAAAAAGCCCAGCATCCTGGCTGGTATTCAGGCATGGTAAGAACGGATTTAATGCCCTCTTTTCTCAATATCCACATCATCAAACCACTTCAAGTTTTTGGATGAGCTGCTGAATTTGCAGGATTAACTTTTTCATTATTTCATAAGAGGATAGAGCTCAACAAGACTGTAAACATTATTTAAAAAAAGGGGAAGGGGGTAGGGCCAAGCTGACCTCTTGTATTTCCCCAGCCAAACACAGGATGTCTGTTAGATTAGCTAACGGGCACGCTGTTCATTAAGCACACAGTGATTTAGCACAACAGACTTCTGTTCCTAACACTTAATAGCAAGCGTGCATCACCAGACACAGCAGAGGAGCTCCCTGCCAGGCTGACTGCTCACCATTCAAGGCTCACAAACCAGCCGAATTAACAGCAAAATAAATCACTGTGTCTACCCCTCCCCACCTCCCTCAGCATCACACTCCCAGTGGCTGGCAGCAATCCAAGGCAGAGTTGGAATTACAGGGAAGCCCAACAACCTCTTCAGTTCATACCCCCTCTCCGCTCCACTTTTAACCTACTCCTTTGACTGGGGACATGGGCTGTTCCTAACAAATGGGGAACTTTCCACTACTCCAGTCAAGGCAGTGGAAGAGGGGGAACATCCAGAACTAGAGAGCACTGGGCATGAGGAGGATACCCCCATACATGTACACACTCCCGCAGCTTCCAAGCCCATGTTGAGTTTCAGTTAAAAAGCAAGGGGATCAGCATGGCACGATACAAAAAGGCAGTGAACCCTTCTGCAAAGTCCACGTCCAGACCAAAGTCCAGACTAAAGCCACATGACAGATCCAAGCTGTGCAACGTCACTCCTTTGCACTGCACGAAGGTCCCAGCAATCCCAGTGCTTTAACAGAACTAGTCACAGTGCATAAAGAGAAAGCACATGTTGAAGTATTTCCAGGATTGGAAGCTGACATTCCTAATAATGCACTATCTGCCATCTATTCAGATCTTTCCCTGACCTCCTCCTGCTCTTAGATCAGTCCTTAGTGGCTTTTGCCAAGACATGCCCCACAGAATGTCAGGTCAAGTCCCAGTGAAATTTGTAGAGAAATCCAAGGAGAAAGAAAATCCGTCAGGTCTGTTGCAGAGTTTCCAGGTAGCTCTGCTAGAAAACTACAGTGTGTAAAAAGCCATCAAAAAGCAGAAAGGAGTATCTTTGATCTCAAGTCTCAGCTCTCCAAAAGCAGCAGTTACCCAGAATTATCAGTGATTTTTAAGAGAGTAACGTGGCACATAGAAATGTCACACCACGAACGCCAAGTCTTTTGCTCCAACAACTAACTACTGAGGCAGCTGTAAAACCCTTAAAAGGCAGCCCACCTTGCCGTAAGCCAAAAGTGACTTGCCTCTCTCCTTCCGCAGCCACCAGTCTATCTATTAAAAGAGTGAGGACTAACATCATTTGACCAAGGTGAGATCATCACCACTCTGACTACAGCAAACACAGCAGCTGTTTCTTTTACAACATGGATTGAAAGTGCATCTCCAGAGCTGTGTATCAGCACCACAGCCTTAGAGCATCTCTCAGTCACCTACTGCAGGTTAGTGGTGGCTTCCTCTCATTTTCATATCCCTCGTGGTTCTGCAGTTCACAGCAGGTTGGCACAAGAGGCTCATGTTGGCACTGGCGTATTTAGAAGAAGCAGTAGGTGCCTAGGACAAGGTAAAGGACTAGGAACACAGACACCAGCTGGGAACACCTACACGTTGGTGTTTGCATTTCCCCAGAAAAGCACAGACCCTGCTGCCCGGCTTCTGCAAACTCACCCCCTGCAATCGTCAGCATGCTAATACTTTGCCAAGACTTTAGCTGCAGCCACACTGCAACAGAGGCAAACTGGCTTAGGTCTCAACACAGATAAGTTTTACCTCCCTATATAAATCAAATCCTCTCTTACATCCTATATTCCCCAGCAATTAAAGGCATTTGAATTCAAGACACTGGCCCATTTCCACTTTCTGCAATCAGCAGTAATTAAAAGAGATTAATATGACATTGTTAATGAAGTTGTAATGGGAACACATACAACTCTTGCCCATGAGGCCTGATTTATGATATGGAAGATAATTACAGGAGTACAAAATCATTTTCTAAAATGCCAGGCCAAGCTTTGTGTTTCTCTACCTATAGCACAGCCCTACTGATACCAGTGGAAAGATCCCTCCTATTGCCATCAACTGCTTTGGGATTTAGTCCTGTATTACCAGGACAGTGGCAAACTGTCAGAAGGCATCACTGGCAGATGGCAGGATTGACTGTCCTCCATTATGTACCACAGGTACCACATGGCTGTGCCTGCATCTATGGGGCAGGGGAAAGGCTACTGAAGGGAAGAACAATACAACAACAACAGCTCTGTAGAGTATTTGCCCCCACCCCCAAAAGGTACAAATATGAAAGCAGATAACTATGTGTGAGCTACAGTGAAATGTGCTACATGGAAAGATCAGGCTACAGCTTACTAACATGATACAGTAGATATATCAGGAGGCTTTCTTCTCCCCTCCCTACCTCCACTGAAGAACATGTTCCTAAAAATCTACAGAATTGCTAGAGATTCATTCCTGATGCACCAGATCAGTCAGGCAGTACTTGCGTTTGCACAGGTGTCTGCAGCGATTACAGGAGGAGGTTCCCAGGACACAGGCACATGCCTCACAGGCAGCATGCCTTCCGCATGGGGTGTCCACCTGGGGTCACAGTCTAAAAACAGACTTTATAGTGACAGCTTGGGGTGGTTGCACTCACTATCTGCAAGCAGAGACTTCCACGCCTCCTCCTTCCCTAGGTGATCCTTGCTGGCAGACTAGGACTATTGGATATAAGCTACCACCATCATTGGCATTACAGTTTACAGATACCAGCTAGAGCAAGCAGCACATGTGCTGTTCAAGGGCTCTGTTAAAGATATCCCTTCTTTGGGTAGCTTCAATCCCAGTCTAGCAAGACATCCCAGTATAACAAGATAAATACTTCATCCTATCTTTTTTTCAGCATCAAAGCTACTCTCTCAGTGCCACACCAGTCAGAGAAGCTGAGACTCCCAAGTTGCAAACTGCTGCCCAAACCAAAACTGAAGAGTCAGTCCAAAGGCCAGGCCTGTGTTCCCCAAATGCAACCCACCTCCACAAATGGTTCCAGGACATGAAGAGCACCCACAGGTATAAAAATCAGTGCAACAGGGCTAGCTGTGAGGCCGGGGGGGGAGCTCATTAGCAACATTACTACTGGCTTTCCATAAACTCTTCCCCAAAAAGCTTCAGCTGAAATTATCTAAGTTGATGCTTTTTAGATGAGGTTACAAAATTTTGCAAAGCTGAGGATCATAAACAGTCCTCCACTAGCCAGCTAATTTATGTCGCTATTTGCGGTTTTAAACTTAATCAGCACCACGTGGCCCCATGAGATGACTGAGTAGTAATGCACAAGGTTAGACCATCTGGTGCTGGGGTTTGTTTTCTTTTGATTTTTACTATTACCATTAATTCTTGTATGCCCACTGACTCCCTGAGCTTAAGACCCCTCTTCTGCCAGATCGAGATCCCATGTGTAGACGTAAATACAGACACAGAACGTTTTCGCCCCCACCTCTGCAGGTGCTTGCAGGCACGTGGGCCTTTGTTCACTAGTTTCTCCCTGGCCCCCCTCCCGCCCCTGTAGAGAAGTGGGGCAACAAAATAGACATCATGTCTTCGACCGAGGCCGCATTGACCAGAAGCTGCCTGCCGAGACGCATGAGGAGAGTCTTGCCTAAAGCACAGCCTGAAGCTCAGCCAGGATCGTTTCTATCCATAGACTTCAAAAGAGGGAGTCTCCAGCGTCTGCTTTCAAATACTGAACGTGCTCCTTATTTAGCATGAGAGCTGTGGTGAAGCCCGCTCACTCCTGCAAACATCAGCTGTGGTGGGAGTAATGAACACAAAAACAAACAAAAACTCCACTCAGATTTTTTCACTTTGTCAGATTTGAAAAAGGTTAAAATCGGTGTTGCATGTTCCAGATCAGGACAAGATAACTGCACTGAACATAAAACAAGCAATAAAAAAAAAGTCTGTGATAAACAGAATTTCCTTGTCTGCAGTACAATCTGTATTTAGCCCCTGACTTCATCTTAATAAGTGAGTTCAAAGGAAAATAAATGAAACACTTTGACTTGATGGACAGTTTTACTTAATAGTTTGGTGTTACACTCACAGCCCACGATCGGTCAATACGAATGTCTGTTCTTCACAGGAAGACTTTGAAAATGGGTGGCCAATCCCCTGCACAGTGGGCACATCATTTTAAAGAAAAAAAGAAAAAAAAGAAAAAAAGAAAAAAAAAAACCACACACACAGAGCCCATAACAACAGCAAAGCACAGAGGAAAATTGTTTTGGTCAGTGGTGAGGAAATTGGACAGAAGTCCCTCGCAAACAGTGCACTGCTGTGGAAAGTGATTTTCTCATTTCCAAGCCTTGTGCTGTACTACATAGTAAAGGATAGATACAAAGAAAGGCAGTCTTGAGACTTGCAGTGTTAAGGGAACATGATGTTAAACAACATTTAAAAAAAAATAAACAGCTCCAGGTCTGTGCGTTCTTTTTTTGAAGCAGAACAGAGCTTTACAAAATAATGAACTTCCGAAAGTTATTATGGCTGAAGCCACCATCTCCCTTTGCAATACTCCCAGCCAGCATAGAGAACTTGAATTGAGATTTGAAGCATCTCTGTGCTGTAAATACTCCTACACTCAGAGGTATTTATGACACAAACATCAAATGGACAACAAGCATGAGGCCAATTGTGCTGACCAACACAAATGCCATAGACCAGCTGCAATGCGAGGACTACAGCACCTTTAATTGCCTTTAAAGAATCTATCTTTGTCTCTGCATCTATTACATAGGGCTGCATACATTTGGATTTACAAGCCAAATGAATTGTTACAGGGATAGATTTAAAATAACTCCACCGGCCCCTCAGGCAGTTCCTCTCAATGCAATGCCTACCACCAGCGGAGATGCTGTCATCTGATCCCATATGCATCTCATCCATACCCATATGAACTAATGCTCTATTACAGCCAGTAGCAACACTGGTGATGTTATGATTAAATAATCCTTAGCCCAAATTACACAAATATTGACAGACATTGGAATAAGCAATGGTTTTCTGCCCTCTTTCTGACAGACCATATACCAACCTGCCACCCCTCAGGTTATCAGCAAAGCCCAGAAATAGCTGGAATCTGACCACGGTAAAGCTCCATTCATCTCATACACCAATTCATTTAGGGGTTGGTTTGTGCCCTGATGTATGAGAGTTTCTCCCTTTCTAGATACTTAATTTGATTTTGAATAACATGTGCTCTTGTGGGCTTAAGTCTCCCTCAGCCTCTAGTCATTCTGATTTGCCAATTAAAATAAAATTAGTGATCTCATCTGTAGCACCTTTTGCAACAAATGCCTCTAGTAGCCAGACTCAAAGGATTAAAGGCATTTTAAGTTGAAGCGATCCTGAAACAACAAGTAAGAGATAGGGGAAAAAAAAGGAGAAGTGGAGTTCGTGATCCCCAAGGAAGAAACTCAGAAGGCAAAAATGAACAGCTGTTCTTTTCTACAGGGGGTAAATATTAAAAGGCTCAACAGCAAAATATTCTTATGAGGATGAAAATCAAGATATATAATAGAGCCCAATAAGGCATCAAGAGCTCTTTCAGGATCTTAAATGTCACAAAAACGAGTGGTACAAAAATGCAAACAAAGATACATTGATAAGCATGAGTATAAAGAGAATGGCACAAGCATAGAGGCAGAAAATACAAGACTAAGACACCTAAGTTATAACTACCAAGGGAAATTAAATAAGACAACAAAGAAATTATTTTAAGTAAAAGGGTGCAAAACATGTAGACCCATTACTGAAGAAGAGTTCTCTTTGTTAATGACAAAAGGTGGAGAAATGCCTGATGGCCCAGCACGCACACAGAATTTTTTGAATTAAGAAGTAGGGATCAGAATATAGAGGAGAAAAGGAAAAAAACGTTAATTAGTTTTTAACACTTTTGAATATATTTAGGCTGGCTTAAAGTAACAAGCTCTTTTTAAGAAAGCACAAGCACAATTACTACCTGTAGAAAGGAAGCAATGAGAATGCTCAATACAGCTTTGATGCCCACTAAGACACTAAAAAGGATGTAAGATAACTTTGCTTCAAATCATGAAGGGAATAAGGAAAGTTAACAAAGGGCAAATAATACCAACCACAACTTCAAAGATGGTAGAAGAGCAGTAGATGTGCGACTCAAATGCCTTAAAATAATTGAGCCTTACCGGATGATATTAGTGAACTAAGAAAATATGATCTAGACTAAATTACAAGCAAAGCAGCAACTGACTGTCTGAAAAAAAAAATACTTCAGCAAAAGTTGTCAGTAATTCACTGAGAAGACACGCAAAAGGAAAGCAAGGCAGGGCAAAGGTCTTTTCAGAGTCCAGCAGCAGACAATCTTTTCAACAGTGGTTGGATGAAAAACAAAGTGCACTTAACTCTTGTGGGATTTATCAAGACAAGAGGAGCATTTACAGGCAACTTACAGGGGAGGACTGACAAGCAACACTCATTTGAAAACAGACACATTTCATTATGCCCTTTAGAGTCCCAGGCCCTAGAGACAAGAGAAGAAGCCTGGAAAGAGAAAGACTTGTCCTGGGTAGAGAAAGATTGGTAAGAGATCACCTAAGGAAACTCAATACCCACAAATCCATGGGCTCTGATGGGATGCACCCCATAGTGCTGCGTGAGCTGGCAGATGTCATAGGTAAGCTACTCTCCATCATTTTCGAAAGATCCTGGAGAACAGGGGAGGTGCCGGAGGACTGGAAGAAGGCCGATGTCACACCAGTCTTCAAAAAAGGCAAGAAGGAGGATCCAGGCAACTACAGGCCAGAGAGCCTCACCTCCGTCCCCGGAAAAGTGATGGAACGGCTCATACTGGCCGTTGTCTCCAGGCACGTGGAGGACAAGAAGGTGCTCAAGACTAGTCAGCATGGATTCACCAAGGGGAAATCATGCTTGACCAACCAGACAGCCTTCTATGATGGGATAACCAGCTGGATAGATGAGGGGAGAGCGGTGGTTGTCATCTATCTCGACTTCACCAAGGCTTTTGACAATGTCCCTCACAACATCTTCCTGGACAAGCTCCGGAGGTGTGGGATGGATGAGTGGACGGTGAGGTGGATTGGGAATTGGCTGGATGGCAGAGCTCAGAGGGTGGTGATCAGTGGTGCAGAGTCTAGTTGGAGGCCTGTGTTCAGCGGTGTCCCCCAGGGGTCAGTGCTTGACCCAGTCCTGTTCAATTTATTCATCAATGACCTGGATGAAGGCACAGAGTGCTCCCTCAGCAAGTTTGCAGATGATACAAAGCTGGGAGGAGTAACTGACACCCCAGAGGGGGGCACTTCCATCCAGAAGGACCTGGACACACTGGACAACTGGGCAGTCAAAAACCTCATGAAATTCAACAAGGCCAAGTGCACGGTCCTGCACCTGGGGAGAAATAACCCCAGACACCAGTACAGGCTGGGGACCGACCTGCTGGAGAGCAGCTCTGCTGAGAAGGACCTGGGCGTCATGGTGGACGACAGGTTGACCATGAGGCAGCAGTGTGCCCTCGTGGCCAAGAAGGCCAATGGCATCCTGGGGTGCATTAAGAGGAGCATCTCCAGCAGGTCGAGGGAGGTGATCTTGCCCCTCTACTCAGCCCTGGTAAGGCCACATCTGGAGTACTGTGTCCAGTTCTGGGCCCCACAGTACAAGAGGGATGTGGAGCTGCCGGAGAGAGTCCAGCGCAGGGCGACGAGGATGATCAGGGGCCTGGAACATCTGCCCTATGAGGAGAGGCTGAGGGAGCTGGGCCTGTTCAGCCTGGAGAGGAGAAGGTTGAGAGGGGACCTGATCAGTGTACACAAGTACTTCAAGGTAGGCAGTGAGGAGGATGGGGCTGGCCTCTTTTCACTGGTGGCCAATGACAGAACTAGAGGGAATGGCCACAAACTGAAGCACCAAAAGTTCTACAGGAACTTAAGGAAAATTTCTTTTGACAGTGAGGGTAACAGAGCCCTGGAACAGGCTGCCCAGAGAGGTTGTGGAGTCTCCTTCTCTGGAGATCTTCAAGACCCGCTTGGATGCAGCCCTGTGCCACGTGCTCTAGGTGGCCCTGCGTGTGCAGGGGGGTTGGACTAGATGACCTCTAGAGGTCCCTTCCAACCTTAGGCATTCTATGATTCTATGATTATTTCTCCAAATAAAACAATGAATCCCTAAAACGGAACAAGGAAAACCTCATATTTGAGGGGAGGCACAGTGCGTAAGCAATCCTCTTGCAGTACTTAGAAGTGTTCAGCTCTTTCTAGCACCCCATCCTCCTACTCATTTGATGCTGCTCTTCCAGCTGCTCCAAGGAACACAATACTTGATAATCTCCTCAAATTGAGGCTCAGATTTAAGAGTCATCCCCTCAGGAAACAGTAATCAAAATTATGACCTGAATCACAGTTTAATATGGAAGTTTAAGTATGAAACAGTTTCAAAAAAATCAGTAATCACTAATCTTTGTATTAACTAATAGGTTAACTGCATGCTCCCGAAGACTTAAAAGACTTACTATTGGGCTGAGCAAAAATACTCATACCTAAGTAGGTCCATGACACTTCTTAAGCAATGAAGATTTAAAGTTTCCAGAGATACAAGACATAAACGTCATGAGGGGGTTACAACTGGCATCAGATACAGCTCAGAAGGGGACACAAAAGCATTCCTTGAAACCTATCTTTCATGTACTCACTTTCCCTAAACAGCGCTGACCTTGGGCAAAGAGAATTCCCTCACACGGATTAATGACCACCTGGAGCTGACATTGCAAAGCTTCATTTCTAACATCAGCTACATCTAGATAACCACCAGGGCCCCAGAAACGTCCCTTTTCTTGGCCATCAACAGCAATTGTAAGCGCTTCTGGCATCCAGGAAGCCAGACATGCTGCTAGAGGGGAGTAGCTAGGATAAAAGAACAGGTTTTGGAAGGACCAAGATTGGTGTAACACCTGAAGCACAAGATTGTTAGCTGGAGAACCAGCTGCTACCAGGCAAAAAGAGACCAGCATGAAATGTCAGTTTCTGCAAAGGTTTTGTAAAGATTTCTTTGCTGTTGCTCTATCTGCCAAATCACTGACTGGTCCTGAAATGAAACAACAGGGACAAAAATATCAAGCTTTTCCAGGCAAAACTGTAATCAAAATCAAGAGGTTTGCCTGGCTAAGCAAGATCCGCACATCTCTCCCCTAACAAATACTTATTTAAAACATTGCCCCCTCCCAATCACAGAAAGTACAACATCTGAAGGTCAGTCCCTCCTTCACTCATGTAATCAAATTCTCTTTGCAAGGCTCTATGTCCCCCCTGGGGCAGCAAATAAAGTAGAAGAGAAGGAGGGGAAATGCTCTCTGCATAAAACATCATGGCAACAGGACAAATATGCAACACACTGTTTCGATAAGTAAAGGGAGAAGTGATTTACAAACTGGCTGTTCCATGACAGATTTAGATGCTTGAAAACATTTGCAATTTAAAATTTTAGGAAAGGGATGCATTATTTTAAATAATGACCTCAAACCTTCAGAGAACTGCAGTTTATGAAAAAAATATAATTTATAGAATAAGAAAAACAGACTATAAAGGAAAAAAAAAAGCATGACCAAAGCTTTTGAAGTTAAACCCCATTACCTTATATTGTTCAGGTAGGGAAATCAGAAGCAGCAGGTCACAGCAGGCATTTTACTGCTCGAGCTACAACTTCTTGAGTTGTTGGGATCAGCCTCTCTCTGGAACAGCCAGCCCAGATGAGATTCCTGGTCAGTGCCATTTCTCTGGTTTCAGATGCCGCACCTCCGAGGCAGTGCCAGCCATGCTGACTTTTTAAACTTTTCAGAAGATATCACAAAGTTAATAATAAAAAAGAATCTGCACGCTAATATTTGTAAACAAGCCGTCCACTGCAACTCTTCTTCCACAGAGGACAGAGGACAGGGGCACTATCTGGGAGAAAAATCTTGCTTCAGGACCACATGTGTGAGATGATAGAACATATTCCCCCAATCTGCTTATCCACTTTTCTACTTCATTCCAAATTTGTACCGTCACTGCTAACAGCTTAACTTACAAATCCAAAAACCCAAGGAATTGGATTTTAAACACACACATACCCCAAAAGCAGTAGGGAATGTCTTGTAGAGTGAGCAGTCCATAAGTGATCAAGAAGGAATTAAAAATTTCTCCTTATTTCTCATTTCAGTCTCACATGCACATCTAACCACAAGCACAGCTGAAACCTGGCAAGTTTTTTGCATATCTTGGAAAAAAAATAGTTTCTAGATTTTCTCTAAATATTCTCTAAATTTGCTAGGGAGACATTACACCGGATGACTAGAAATGCTATACTCAAGAAGAAGATACTAATATTTTTCTATGGAAAGGCACAGATTCAAGAGTCAACACACTGACTGTTTGCGATGAGCCATTTTGGCATCTGCACAGCTCCTAAGGATGCTCACAGTAAAGATTCTTAAAAACGATACCTGGGTATAGGAGTAAAAACTAGTTCACAGGCAGCTACAGATTGAAAAGATCCAACTCACACTTTACACAAATATCAGAGCATCAAACATCAACCATAAACAAGAATTTAAGGGGGAAAAAATTATGCTTCACCAACCTGCTATCCTTCTACAGTGAAATGAATGGCTTGGTGGGTGAGGTGAGAGCAGCAGATGCTGCCTAGCAAGGCTTTTGACACTGTCTTCTAAAACATCTTCACGAAACAGACTAATAATCATGTGCTTGCCATATACATACAGCCTTTAATGTCTATTAACAAAAATAATAAAGGAGCTCTAAGATACCAACATTGTTTCCTCCAAAATATTTCCATCTGGCATATAACAGCTTTCCAGTTAGTATGCACTTTTGTTAACTTAAAGAGAAACTTTTGATCAAAAGTTATTCTTTCTACTAAGGTTATTAGGCCTGATTCTCCCCTCAGAAACCTTAAAAGTGCTCCAAAATGACAAAGAGAATATGTTCTCAGACATGACGAATGAGACTTCCACACTAAACTTGGGACAGGAGGAGCTTTGGTTTGCATTTTGTTTTTTAAATATGGGATTAAGTCCCACTGCTCTCCTGCCCTTTTTTGCCAAACATGCCATCTTCCGTCATAGCAGGTGTGTCCTAGCCCACCCATAGCTTCAGGGATTAATTAGATAGTCCCTGCACCTGAAAGGGATCTGAGTTTCTTACTCCATGATTACTGTTCACAGGCTGTGATTACAGGTCTGTCTAATAGGACTGTTTCTTCAAAGCTGGCCCAAGGAACAAAAGTATTGGCACTGTTGCTATCTGCAGAGTTAAAAGAAAGCCTTCATTTTTACAGTTACTGTAACCTTCTGGGGGAAAAAAAATAAAGGAAACCATGATTAAATTAATAAATTCAAAAAGTTACATCACAAGCAAGAAATTAATCGGTAAGTTTATTCACCCATGCACTGGGGGAAATAAAAAAAAAAAAAAAAGAGTCACAGCAAATCTTTTATCACCAGCTTCAAAGACATAACAATCACACAGAATACTTCCACTTCGAGCGATGAGTTTTCATAGCCTGAATTTCTGCTTCTCTCAAGCACATGAGCACAATGGCAAAGCCAACAGCAGCAAATGCAGAGTGAGAAAGGGGAAGACGCATCTTCCATATTTAATTGCAATGAGTATCATCTGTAGAAGCATTCCTGTAATTCATCAATTAAACCAGAAATTCAACTGTCTGCACAGCTGTTTACCAGAACTGCACAGTGACACATCCTATTTGCATCTCAGTGGAAAGAGCAAGAGAGATGCACTCCATTTCTTTTTCCTCGACCTACACTACCTAGCTTGCAAATTCCACAGCAAACAAGGTATCAGCTCTTCCAGCAGAAGTTGGAGGACATCATGTCCCAGAAGATTACCTTTCCAGTTACCTTGACAAAGAGGTATAAGCTAGAACTGAAGGACACTCAGAGATCTGAAGTTTTCTGCTCCCTCCCCTCTACAGCATCCAACCAAGACTGTGAATATAGTTCCTCCAGCACTGGATAAGCATCTGGATAAGTATGAGGATTTCCTAACAAAAATATAAACTTACTGAAATTTCTTCCCCCCTCCCTCAGCAGTCAGATAAATCATTATTATACGACACTTACCACCACCTACAGGAAACAGGCAGTAATACCTCCCCAAGCAGATAAACCATCTGAGAGAAAGGGGATAAAAAATAAACCAGGAATCACTAAACTATATGCATTTCCAGTGGAACTTCTAACAACTGTAGAGAGTATTAAAAAAAGTGAGGGGGAAGAGTTGCCTCAAGTTCTTCCTCAGCTATGAAACAAAAAACAGTGATCCAAAGTTTAAAAAAAAAAAAAAAAAAAAGAAAAAGAAAAAAAAAAGTGCTTCCCTCTTTCTGCAAGAAAGAACTTCTCCACACCTATGCTATATAAGAGAATTTACTGAAAGAAGATACACAGAAAAGTTCCTCACTGATCTGCTTTTCTAGCTTTACTAGCCCTAGTAATTACCAGTATTGCAACCTATAGTAAACTTTCAAAAGTAACACTATGAGAAGGGAGGGATTTGATATAACCTGTTCCTTGGATTTGATTCATCCAGTATTCTGGAACATGGGGATGCCCAGTGGTGCTGGGCAGGAACAGGCATTGGGCCACCTCAGGTTGGAAGGGCTCTTAGGAAGCCTCTGAACCAAAACCCAGCAGAGCAGGGCCAGCTCATGGGGCTCCATTCAGCTGAGCTGACATCTCACTATCACCAAGCAGCATTTTCTGCGTCAATCTGGACCAAGGCTCCTCAAGGACAGTATATCCATATGTTTGTTTCAAGGAGGATAGGAGGAAAAAAAGGCGGGGGGAGGGAGGGAAGGAGAAGGGTTGAGAAGCCCTGCTCACTGAACCCAGGAGTGGGAGAAGGACTTGCAGCAGTTATCCCTCTGCCTCACCATCAAGAGTGAGGTGATCACAGCCCTTGGGACAAATCATTTACAGATGAGGATACTTTCCAAAGGAAGAAAAGCATCTTAAAACTCTTACAGTTTTCCACGGTGAAAGACAATAGAAGACAGACTAACATTAGATTACAATTTCAGTGATTAAGTCTCATTCTTCACCTGAGAACCTGAGAAGTCTGACAATGAAGGAGCAAAACATAAGGACAGGTCAGGGGTGACACTGTAGTTAGTATTCTGTCTACCTGTTGAAAGTTCACTAGAAAGTACATACAAGTTTTGACTCAAAGTGATCTGTCTCTCCAAATACATGCACACAGGTATATAGCTTGCCCACACCTTAGAGCATGAATAGTCTCTCATCTTAAAGAGGGCAAACAACTATCTCTGTTCATCACATTCAGACCAAGCAACTAAGTTGTTATGCCTTGATAGATCTGTAAGTTTTGAATGTTCATAACTTAATCTTATGTGCAAGCACATGTTTGGATGGTACACCAAGAAGATCCTTCCCTCCAGCATTCTCAGCACAGCTGCCACACTTGCTCACAAGGAGGGAGGCTAGACCTCACCCTACATAATTATCAAAATTTAAAGCTTTCCTCTTTGCTAATATTTGCTCCCTTGATTCTCTTTACAGTAAGCTCTTTATTTATTTAACCTGCTGCATTGTGATATCATTGAGGCTATTTAAAGGTAATAAAATACATCCCGTCCTGATCGAGCAAAGAGTTACATATCTCTAACACCATTTCATGCTATTTAAAAATCACTTCCCTGTGATGAGCATAGCACTTGCCCCCCCCCCCCCCCCCCTTTTTTTTTTAAATCTTCATGAGAATTATTCTTGGTGCCTGCAGTTACTCCTAAAACACAGGAAGTCGGATGCACTGCAAAAGCTCTACTTATACCCTAGAAGAAACTAATCAATACAGCTGTAAACTGCATGCTTATTTCCACTTCTTCATAGGAAAACATCAACTAAAAGGCAACAACTTCTATCTGGAGGATGCGTAATTATGGACAGCAGTGTCATTTCAATATAAATAGGGGAAATAAATGCAAATTACACAACACTTAACTCTTACCAATTGGCTGTTAAGTGAGACAATAGTCCACAAGATGTTGTTTGGAGTATCTCATTAATAAAATTCAAAATTGTTTTCAGCAATTATGTGCAATCATTGTCATTTTATCACTGGCCAAAAATAGTCCCTCATTGCATGCTTCAACATATAATTGTATCCCAAACTGCCAAGAAAATCATAGTGTCTATAGGAGAGACTTGGAACTGTACCATGCTGACACAGAGACATCACACACTAGTGCAAGGAAACACTGGCTTGGAGATGAACTCGCTGCTAGGGAAAGCTAGTAAATGCTCTTCAGAGACCAAGGACAGCACTTCACACAGAGTAAGAGACTGCTTTCCTAAACTTATTTTAACAGGCCTAAAAGAGTCTTTGCTTTCATTTGCAAAGTTTATTGTAGCTGGGTTTTACTCCCAGAAACATCTGTGCCCAAATTTAAGGTTTCTGTGTTGCTTCATAATACCAAGCACTGAACAAACATCTATGAATTACTCTGGCCAACTGCTCTGCAACAGCCAAGTAAAGCCCCATATAAGCTGTAGCAGGAGGAAGCCACCAGCCCCTGCTGCTCAGCCCACATAAGGGCATGCTTGGAGGAGTCCTGCACTACGCACAGGCGGGGATCAGGGAGGTTACTCAACAAGGCCTAGTCTAGAAGACCAGTGTTAGCTGACTTTTACCTGCAGTCAACAGGGCCAGCACTCAGCCTGAGCCATGGCAATCAGACAGAAACCAGGAACAGCTAAACACACCTCAGAGAGCACCTAGAAAAAATCGCTATGCTCCTGCTGATCCCTTTACTTCACCTCCTCCTCAGACCCTGCACTCAGACCCAATATTCTTTCCCACCCACATCTCAGGCCTGCACTTCCAAGCAGCCTCCAGTATATCCCTACAAATCCCTTCCTTCTCCCTAGAGGCCCCCCCCTTAGCCTATTCCTCCCTTTAACCCTACAACCCCTTACATCCTACTTCCTCCATGTCCCTCGCACACAGCTGTCTCACGTGCACAGGATTAGCAGCAGCCCAGCTACTTTCGTGATCACCGGGCAATCTCCTCAGTTGCAACGTGCCTCTATCCCTCCCCCCCCCCCCCCCCTCATCTGGGCAGAGGCAGCAGCAGCAGTGAAACAAAGCGCGAGCTCACATGTTTCTGCCTCTCCTATGGGTGCGTGGGCATCCACAGGCCTGCCCGTCTCACCAGTCTTAGCGAGTCCTGACAGCCCGCAAGGTAGCAGGCTGCAGCTGCCACCTGAAACCTCTCACAGGGAAACAAGGTAGCTGGCTGGGTCTAGCGTATCTGATAAACATTTATTTGGGACCCAAGTCTGCCTATGCTTTTTGTGTGTGTGTGTGTGTGTTTTGACATATTTTTTATTCTTTACAATATAACCTGCCAACCCCTATGCAGCTCAGAAATGAAACATCAAATCACTCTTAATCAAATCAATGACTAAGTATCCCACTTTCATGAGAGAGTAAAGATATTTTGCTTTTTAGATAAGAAGCGTAATTTATAGGCAGAGAGATGCAAGTAATATGTTTGCAAATGAATGCAAAAACTCTCAAGTTTGTAAGTAAGTGAGATCCTGAAACAGTCAGCAAATATTGCCTGAATGCTCAATTTTCTGCATCTAACATTTTTATCAGCAGTAAAAACTTGAGAACTTTGGCCTTTATTCCTTCTGTTATCACTCTGATACAACCTGACACGTGAAAGAATGCAGGGGTTTTCCTCAACTGTCACTTGCTAATTTTCAGAGATAAAATCTGATCTTTAAAATTTTAACCATGATGAAAATTTGTCTTTGCAAACATGCATTTAAATACTTCTAAAATGCATGTTCAGTAGTATTTACTTAGAGAAGACTAAACATAAAATGTGTACCTTTTTAGACAAAAAAAAAAGATGAAAAAAACAGATAAAAAATAGATGAAAATAAGAACAAAATTAAAAGGGACACATGAAATAAAGGAAGATTCGTCTCTCCTGTCAGCAATAACTCAATTAAGTTAATCAAATCATTCAAGTAAGGCGAAAATGTGACTGACAGACTCTCAGTGGAGATACATAGACCAAAAGCACCTGAGTCTTTGCTTATTGATAGATCTACCCTCAGCCCTACAAATGAAGCTCTCATCAAAATGCAATCAAGGCTTTACAGAAGGGGCAATGTTAGGCAGCAGTGCAGATCCAAGTCAGCTGGGCTATTTCCCTGGGGAAAGGGAACCGACCCTAGCAGGAGCAGACGAAGTAACTGCCTTGTGAGGCAGATAATGACAGGTAGTTTGACAAGCACCGTACTGACTTTATAAAATGTTTCACACACACAGATTATGCAACACGACGGGGGTGGAAGGAGGCTGGAAAAGCAGAGTGCTGTTCATTCATCCTGGTGCCATGTTGATCATAAGCTAGAGAAGTGTCTGCCTGTGTTTTGACAACCTGCCAGTCCATCACTACCTAAAGCACAAGACTTGCTGTAGGCAGTTTGACCCTTTTCTTCCTTTCCTACGCCCTCTTGCTTGTTCTGGAGACCATTGGCTTGCCACTAATAGCAGCCGATGTTTTCAAAGGCAGGCTATAGTTTAGGATTATTTTGCATGTTGAGAAAGCCCACAGACAGACACAGTATATTTTTGCAATTGCATCTAGTTGTCTATTTTCAAAGAGAATGGTAATTACATTTTGTTATCTAGGCAATTTCCAGGCTTAGAATTAGGATAAGAGCAGTTCTAAAGCTTCACCCAAAGTAGCTGCCTTAGCCTGCTTTAACTGAGCATTACCTTGTGATTTTACTTTGTCACATAAAAGGGTGCCCCCAAATGTAACTGTTCCTGACATTATTTTTCCACAAATAGCTGTACATGGAGTAAATGGACAGAGTAAGACACCTGCCTGTACTAAGATTTTCTGCTGTCATCTAACAGTGACACTTAGCAACATGATGTAAGGTACCTGAATTATGAGAATAAAATAAGGAAGAAATAAAGGGTAAGTGACTTAATATTTGAAAGTGACAGGAGATACAGAGATGAGAGGCAGCCTTGCCACCTTTCCCTCTGTACAAACCAGGTGTCTGCAGTCTGTACCACTATCTGACCCAGACAAAACAACCTAAGGACAAAAAAGAGCATACAAGTGCCTTGCTACCTTTCCATCTCCTACATCTGGTTGGGCCTTTGCTAACCTTGGCTAAATCATAGAATCACAGAATGCCTAAGGTTGGAAGGGACCTCTAGAGGTCATCTAGTCCAACCCCCCTGCACACGCAGGGCCACCTAGAGCACGTGGCACAGGACTGCATCCAAGCGGGTCTTGAAGATCTCCAGAGAAGGAGACTCCACAACCTCTCTGGGCAGCCTGTTCCAGTGCTCTGTCACCCTCACCGTCAAGAAGTTCTTCCTTAAGTTCCCGTGGAACTTTTTATGCTTCAATTTATGGCCATTTCTTCTGGTTCTGTCAGTGACCACCAGTGAAAAGAGGCCAGCCCCATCCTCCTCATTGCCTCCCTTGAGGCACTTATAGACACAGACACTTTTCTTTTGCTAGCCTAAGAAATATCCAATCAAACAAAGAAAAAATAAAAAGCTGGTTCCTAAAACTGCATTTCTTTGGATAGCTTGACAATCTTGACTGTTCTTCCCAAGAAGAAAATTATCACATTACTGTACCACAAAATCCAGTGTTCATCCAGTTAACTTGGTGGCAGTCACATGGAGGGAGTCCCTGTGATGGGAGACAGTGGGGTACATGTGCAATTTAATGACATGTCATCAAACATCCAGGAAATACCATTTATTCAGTAGTACTGACATACAGTTGGCCTAATTTGGAGTTGCCTCTTAGTCAATGTCACTTTTCAAATGCATGCCTACCCTGATAACAAATTGCTTCTTCCTTCTCCATGCCAAGTACCTTTATGTGGATTTAAGGGAGTCACAGTTTACAAGTACTTAGTGTCCTGAAAGGTGTTAATATTTAGTCCCACACTCAACACCTGATTAGTGATTCACAGCAAGTCAAGTCAGAGCATCTTCTGCTAGTCTGTTTAATTCTGTCCTACAACTCCCTGCACCATAACAGCAATAAAGCACTTAACACCATTTTCAACACAGATAATGTATTGCATCTGAAATAGTCCTTTAAACAGCACAGATGAAGGCAACTCATCCCTAGCTTATTGATAGTTCCTCCACGATACTTATCATACGGCTATTTCCATCAGACTAAATTTTGATGTCCTCATCCAAGCAAAACTTGTTCTGAAGCCATAAGAATATCTTCTGCCATTATTTGAACAGCAGATTGATTAGGTGTTAAACTCAGCACAGTACTCATTTCAGTCAAAGAAGGCACAATTCTTAGGGGTTTGAAAGAAGTAACACAAAAGCGGCCATCGGTATTGAATATTAGTTTGACATATTTACATGACACCATTAATGATGGAAAGATTTCTTCCATCAGCTCATGTTCAGAACACACTGTGCTACCTGCTGCCTCTCATATTGCATAATTTCGGTAGGACAAGGCTCTGTCAGACAAAACAGAGAATAATTATTTCCACCCACTTGCATTCATCTTGCTCTAGGAGAAGTGACCACAGAGACCTAAGAACCAAACTGTATTCCTACATCTAGATAAACTATTCTGATTCACAAATCAAGCATTTCCTTCTGCAGTCAATGTACTACGGGCTTTAAAAGCCTGAGGAGACCCATGCTGCTATTAGCACAGACTGCAGAATGTATTTCTGAAACTTCACACACAGGGCTGCATGAAGGTGAGGGGCAGGGAGGGGGCTTGCACATTAGCATCACGTGAATGACACAAGTGCCGTTTACTGGCAAGAAAGATGCCATAATGCTGCGCTGCCTTTGAGCACAGGGTACCAGTTTGGCATACATACATGGATGATACATGTTACGGGTAGCCCGGAGCCAACAAAATCTATGGCGCTTGTACAACAGCAGCATGGGGCACTGCTTGTGCTGTCGCAAGGGCAAGAGAAGGCCAGGGAAGGGCTGGCTGACACACTACAGCACAAGAACCACTCACCTGCACCGAGGAACCCACACTACCCTCTGCAGACACAGGGGCACACAGTCAGCTTAAGCATTTAAACGTTTACAGGATCAGTGCTGTAGCCATGTGTACAGACTATTTACTTATTTAAATAACAGTCCTCAGAAAAACCCTGTTATAAGATGAGTGAAAGGGTTTGACTGTGTTGCCACTTTAAGCTGATCTAAAAACAGAGTAACGAGAGCTGCTTTTCATTTCTCAGCCTAATGACTTCTTCCTACCAGTATCCACGGAGGACAGCACTGAGCACAGGGCAAGGTGAAAGATCTAAGACCTCGAATTACAGACCATTTACCAAAGTTACTTCCCTTTGCCTTTGGGTAGAAATGTCCTACAAGTTAGTGCTGTAATTATCCAGGTGGTGGATAAGCCTTGCAGGGTAAAATTTCCCTATAGTCATAAAAACAGCTGTCTAGAGAAGGAGAAAAAAGACTGGAGATGTTTAAGGAAACACTTACTTACTTTCCCTCCGATACCATAGCTGTTGAAAGTTCAGGCCTTTGGGGAAAGTTTATATGAATATAGTGGCATTTCCTCTCTCATTTGCTCTCACAATAAAAACAAAATAAGCAGCTGTGTTTATAGTTTGCAATTCACAATTGATAGTGAAGTACTTAAGTTTCCTTTGGCATTTGTATGAACAGGTCCTTTGCTTGTTGTATTTCAGATAGAGAAACCCAGGCACTGATATTTGCAAGACAGCAAATTTATGAAACTCCCTTGGCTGTAATCCTAAATTACTTGTATAGGTCTTTTGGCGTGTTCTGGAAACACTGGGCTTGATGCCCCTTCCTCTGCTCTCTACACAGCAACTTTCAGTATAGAAAATGGCCTAGGTGGATATCTACTGAGAGAACATGACTGATCAGCAATCCCGTGTCACCAGCAGAAGATTAATACTCAGGGCTATATCCTTAGCCTGCTTGCTTAGGGTAAATCTTCTTGTTGTTCAAGAGCAGAGCGGGCCCTTCTTTTGCGTACAGAGCACACAATGGATCAGGACCCTGCTTTCTGCAGATACACAGACGAAAATAATAACATACATGATGGACTCTATCTCGGAGGCACGCAACAGCAAAACAAAACAAGAGTCAACTCAACCACTGCTAATACAGCTGGAAAGAACATGCCATTGTGTACAGTAAAACTTCAGTAAACAATTTCTGTGAGCTGTTATTTTTTTCCACTCCAAACCTGTTCTGTTATGAACATGGCATAATCTCATGTAGCACATTAAATAACATTAAGCTTGGCCTTGAAAACAAAATGATGTTGCTAATGAACCAGGCATTTCTCTCCAAGTAATGCACCACCATCTTGGAGGTATAGCAGATGTTCAGAGCTGACACCAGGGAAGTTAAGCTTTGAATGTTGGGCAGGTGTCAGCAAATACAGATTCTTAACAGGAAAAAAAAAATGAAAGGGAAACATCATACTGTTTGAATCAGATTAACTTGAAAGCTCTGCAGTGTCTGTGGATTAGGATGCACTTAGAAGGAATCTGAATATACACCAGGAAGAAGACACTAATTTTGTCAGTTACCCCAGTCCAAAAGGAAGGCTTCAGAAGAAGGTAGGTATAAATTAATATTTGCACAGCAATGAACAAGCCCAACCTGAAGCCAAGTCCTGATGAGTGCTCTGTGACAGCAGAAAGCAACAGTCTCTTTACAACAGCAGGCCTTCCTAATGCTGTAAAATAACAGCCAGCTTAGTAACAAACAGTATATTTGACTGTCCAATACTGATGATAAATCATCATTCCACCAGAAGGTTTTCTGATGTATAATTCACTTTTAAAGACTGCAAGTAAGAACCACTAATGATCACGTGGAGGTCTTTCAACTATCCAAGCAGGCAAACTTATGGTGTTTGAATAAATCTGTTATCCACTCAAAAAGCCAGGGAAAATTCTCCATTTGCTGTTGACAAGACCCATATAGTTTATCTAGAAAAAAAATTCATCTGTTTTCCTCCAGTCAGCACCATTGTCTGCATAAAGTTCAGGAGAGTTTAAACAGAAGTTTAATTTATGCTGCATTCTATATGGTACGCTGGCCAAACTTGTGATCCTAATCCATCTGCTACATGTTGTGCTAAAGGAAAACAGAATGAGGCTGAGAAAACTTACCTTGCCAGATAGAAGTATAGCTGCATTATTCACCTGCCACCCAAAAGGGATCCTGAATTTAGCTAAGCCTTCTGCTCAAAGAAACTTGCTACTCAGAATATCTCCAGCTAAATATCTTGCTGGCAGTGCAAATATGCTAGTGACTTGAGTACACGACATATTAGAGTACACAAAAAGACACTAATAAACTCACGAGTCTATAAAGAAAACTCAATGATATGGGAGTTCTTTTAGTTGTGAAAAATATTAATTGAAAAAATAGATCCGCCCAACTGGCCAGTTCTTAAGAGAGAGGCATGTGGGTTTTTTGGATGTGGAAGGTATTCTGACGCACCAAGTTCTTGATCAGATGCTCTTCACTGAAGAAGAGTTAGAACTTTGGCCAACCTCCCCTGAAAGCTTATGCGCAATATTGCGTTCCAAGCTATCAAAGGCCAATGCATCATTATTTATCTTTATAGACTGATGAGTTTATTAGTGTCTTTTTGTGCGCAGATCTACTTATTCAATTATCGGTTTTCACAACTAAAAAAATTCCCATATCATTAAGTTGAGTGAAAGTGCAGAGGTTCAAGAGGAAACAGTCGCTGTTCTTTTTCCACAGTGCTTATCACCCTGAAAAGAGGGTCTTTCCCTCCCCCTCTTTCTTGTTAGGGATGCAGGCAGTATCAGTGTTGAAAGATTATAAACAGATTTGGACTGTTCCACAAACCAGAACACCAGAATTATTAATGCTTCTCTACAAGGTACATAATTTGCAGGAGACAGGATAGCTTGGGAGACAGGCATCTCTGTGGAGAGTTTTTCACACCTCTATAAAAGCCCATGAAGACATTTACAAGTCTTTCAAGAAACATATAAAGAAACACAGTTTCTAATATATGCAGAAAACACACTTTTTAGTTGTGTTTATTAGTTATTCTGCAAATGGTTTGAATGTTCAAACTTCGATTAACTCCTGTTTTTACAATTAGGTACTGGAGAACAACTCTGTTCAAAATGGCTTGTATACATAAAAAATGTTTTCTTTGACATTCACATAATCAAACACACTAAAAAATGTTATCTGCACAACCGTCATCAGAAAAAAAATACATTTTTCAGTGCTAACTTCAATGCCTTTTCATTTATAGAGCTCATTCTGCAGTCAGGTGTGGAGGACAAGGCAAGAAGACTAAAAACAAGGCTTAGCTTGTGTTCACAGACCATCTAGTTTCCTCGAACCTGGCTTCCCCATCTACAAAATGAAGATCTCAAAATATTTACATAGCTCCAAGATGAAACAAGTGCTCTTAGCACAAATACAGGAGCTTGTATTTCTCCATTTTTAAATGCTGTTTTACAATAGTCTTTCTAGTTCACAGTAAAGAATTAATCACTTTTTTTTTCAATGGCATCCAACTTTCAGTTAAAAAAGTACCTGGCAACAAGAGTTACAGGCATAGCTCATTTCATTATGCCAACGAGTAACTAGATAGACTGATCATTTCTGCAATGCAAACAAAAATATCCCGACTCACTTATGTTCAGAGGGAAATGTTCCCACTGATACTGACTCCCTGGCCCCATAGGAGGCTCTTGCCATCCTGCTGCCAGACTGACACTAATGTCACAGATGTAGCTTAAGGACCAGCCCTTCAAAACATGTTCATACATGTTGTTACATGGATAGTATTCCACTAAAGTCCATGAAATGACTTATGGTTGACTCACTTTACTGTGAGATTTTATTATCTGGCTGAGGAGGAATGAAAAAAAAAAATGAAACTACTGCAAAAAATCAGAATCAAAACCTGTTGACAGTACAGTACTATCAGCGACTCTTTTGTTGTACCATAGTTTGCCTCCCACAGTCTTCTCCCTTACAAAGACAGATTTTCATGTCCAGACGGCAACAGATCTTCAGGACCAAAAAACAAATTTTCTAGAAATTCAGGAAGAATTCACTGTATTCCTCACACAGTCATAGAACATAGAAAGCAGTTTTATTTCTTGTTCATAAGTCGCTACCATTTACGCTCCTCTTCTTGCCCTAAGTTCTTCAGAGGGAATTCCTTTTAACCTCACGAAGAAGTAGAAACCCCAACACTTCAAATTATTTTTTTTAACAAACCAACATCACCCCTACCATCCAAAAATACCGTTTTCCTTATTTGCTCTCTTCTGCACAAAATTATTAGTTTATGTAACTCTCAGAAGCACATGGGGCCTAGAAGGCTACTACACTGCCTAGAAGGCTACACTATACTGCAGAACAAAGTTAGGCAAAGAGAGGCCATGGAGCAAAGATGTTAAAGAATTTAGGAGCAGAACAACGGCAACCTCAGCATCTTCCTCCCTTGGCCAGTCCATCTCTCTCTAAATAAGAATATCAACTTGCTTATAAGCATCATTGAGGAAGTGAACATCTAAAAGAAATACAAGTAAAAAGTACAAAACTGCAGCTATCACTGCTAATAGATCTCTCTAACCATCTCTCTTGCACTCTAGCACAAAGCAAAACGCCAACCCGAGACTAAGACAGCGCTATCATGTGCGGAGTGAGGCACAGGGCAGTTATAAAGAACGCCAGCCCAATTAGGGAAGTTTGAGTGTCAGACTGTTGAGCTCCCTATCATTTCCTGGCACTACTGCCTTTAATTAGGTCTTGGATTGATTACTGTCTTTGTTCTCCATTGACCTGCCGCAGACTCTGACAGGAGCTGTATTTTCCCCTGCTACAATTAGAAGACAAGTTTTGAGTGTCAGCAAGCATTACACAGGCAGGCAGTCTGCTTCAAACTGCATAGCCTTTAGAGAAAAGCCGGGTTAGTGACATTAATGTGCACGCTTATTTTTTTTAAAAGGACACAGCAGGCTGGAGTCAGCTCTGGTCCAATGCTAAATTACCACTGAGGCTACTTTAAATTTGCCAGTGTCTTTATAGGCAGTATATTAAAAAAAAATAAAAAAGAAAGAAACTAGGAGTCAGACAAGCGGGACAAATTCCACCACAACCGTGGTTTGTTGGCGATTTAACAAGGGGGTAAAAGTAACAGAGAGGGAGGGGAAGAGCTGCTGCTCAACTGCTTAGTTTGTAAATAGCAGCAACTAGACTAGAGAAAATAATTTTATTTGCAAGTATGTAAACACAGAGCATCATGACAATCTACAGAACCAGGAACATTCACAGAGCTAAAGAAGCACTGCAAAAAAAAAAGGAATGTAAAACTAGCAAAAAATACAACACATGGGCAATTGTAAACACATTTATTGTCTCTTTCATACTTCAACAGCACTTAGAGGCAGCAGCTAAAAATAAAGATCCCTTATGCCAGAAACAGTATAAAGATAGAGAGCTTTCTCCAAAAGAGAATTCATTCTTAGTAGAGAGGGGAAAGAATGTGCGTGAAGACCTAGAACAACTAACTTCAAGGTAGCGTAATTTGCTCACAGCTATATGGTCAGTCTGTGCTACTGCAACACAAAGAATGTGGATTCCACACTTAAGTTTAGAAACTATTCACCAGGCAACATCACTTTTTGTTGTTAAAACACAAGTCTTGGGAACTGAACTATCTATCAGGCTTCTTGTGAGCATGATAATTCACTTCACATCTCTATATCTTTGGTCTCTATCATTCTCAGTCATGCAAGTAGGCACCTCAGAGGACATTAAGATGTAAGGAAGAAATCAATGAGGGAAAAATGGATTTTTTTTTATCCTCTGTGGTCTTTCCCAATCACTCATGTCCAACCACCTCCCACAAGGCAGTACTGCAGCCACCTGTGGAACCAGAGCGCTGTTGTCCATCTGCCAGGAAAACCAAGTTGCCAGCCTCAAGACAGTTTTGCCCAGTAAAGTGTCCAGGATACAATTTTGACAAGTGCAGTGGTATCACATAGTAAACTCACAACCTAGGGAGACCCTGGTATTATTGGGACATCTTGGGTTGTTTTTTTTTTTCAGTAAGTTCCCTGTAATGCAGATGAGTTAAATAAATCTCATGGAGCTTCAGCTTCAGCAAAAGTCCTTGTCTCTCACAGTACTTGTCCACCTGCACTTTTAACAGAAATTGCTGAGGCAGTGATACTTTCCAGTTAGCAATCGCAGAATCCCAAGATTTTAAACTTGCTTCGGCCCTGGAGGATAGGGCAGAAACTTGAGGTGGCTGCAGATTAGTAACGTTGACTTTCTGCTGTAACTGCGCGAACTCAGCCAGAATGCGAATTCACTGCGTTGCAATGGAGACACACAGTGTTTGATTCACCAAGCAGATACTTATCTTTGCTAGCAGGTCCAGTGCATGGAGAAGGAAGGCAAATATTGCACACTCCAGGTACAGCTCTCATAGGGGCTTAGCTGCCAGTACTGGTCAGAAGAGCCTCGTGCTTTTGGCACCACTGTCCCTTCCGAGGCAAAAAGCAGAAATGCCCTCAAGTTGTGCCAGGGGAGATTCAGGTTAGATATTAGGAAGAATTTCTACACGGAAAGAGTAGTCAAGCACTGGAACAGTCTGCCTAAGGAAGTGGTGGAGTCACCGTCCCTAGCAGTGCCCCAGAAACATGTAGACGAGACGCTTAAGGACATGGTTTAACAGGCACGGTGTTGAGGGGCTTATGGTTGGACTCAAGGTTTTTTCCAACCATAATAATGCAAAGGAATCATTTCTATGATTCCTTTGCAGCTGAGGACGGGCTCAAGGTGGGAAGTCTCCCTGCTGCAGAGCTGCAGAAGGGAACCCTAGTCCTGCCTGTGCTGCGCACTAGGATGATGCGCCCCAGCACAGCCCACCGCACACCTCAACATCAGCAGGCTGCTGTCCCACTCCTCGCCGTGCACCCAGCACGGTGCAGGAGGCGTACAGCCTCTTACAGGCTTGCTTCAGGGAGATGGCATTTAATCTGTTATTTGTCACCACAAGTGGTAACTCATGGCCACATAAGCAGACCATGAAATACTGTATTTAGAGCTACTGCAGTCAATACCGAGCTTGTCTGTCTTCTCGTATTGACTTACTAGATTCATATGCCTTTAGACCACTTCTTAGGGTTGGCATTGTTAATTAAATTGGCATCTCTGCCTATTTTTCTATCACCTGCCAAAACAAAATATGGAAAATGCCAACAGAAGCATAATAAATAAGATTGTGATATCTGAAAAGGCTAGCTCATTTTCCCCTCTCATTCTGAGTACATTTTTTCATGATGCAGTCAGACTGTGGAGAAAAAAATGCTTTGCCTGTGGCTATATGTAGTCATAGTATTTACAAATATTCTCATGTCAGATGAGCAGCTTACATCTTAATAACTCAGCTGGGTGTAGGTATTTGGCTCTAGAAAACACACGTACCTCTAGACTAAAAGAGAACAAAGGTGAAACAAGGACTGACTTACCGAGTAATGTTTTGGACACTGATCCCCTTTTTCTGCTAGTACAGGGAATTTGGGGCTTCCATCTTCCTGGAAAAGGTTCCCGGTAAGCTCAGCATGAAGTCAGACAAGTAAGTGCAGCACAAGCAAGAACACAGGCTGCGCAGCTTGGAGGAAAGGACTGAGCACAGCAACGGGCCCAAGGAGGCTGGGAGGTTTCTGACCACAGAGATGCTCAGAATCTGACTGCCCAAGACCCAAAGCAGCCCAGCTAACACTGAGGTCCAGCCTGCTCCAAGCAGGGACTACCCAACCTCCAGACAAGTAGCGTCCCGTAATACCAAGCTAAATATTCGCTGATCTACCCACCAACCCTGGCAGCACTCCAGGCCTGCTATAAAGCAAGCTGCATCTCTGTACTATTTACCTTTCCAATTCCACACAGTATGATCAGTGAGGTGTTTTCTAATTTTCCCTATGTGTTGTCTTTTTGTAAAAGCATTATTAAAGAGACTGATGGGAGTACAAAGGCAAACGGTAGCTTTCCTAGCCCTGGATTTGTAGGCAGACCTGAACTTCTCCCACACAGCCAATTCAATAGACTGCTCTTAGCCCTATAAAGATTTAATTGCGCCATGGAGCTCCAACCGCATGGCTTGGTTTTGTCATCACCTCCAGTGCTCACTGGTAGGTTCTCTTTGATAACACCTGGTACCCGGAGTGAGACCTGCTTTGAGGCACCTACTTACTACTCATTCGCATTTTCATTAATGTTCAAAAGACTTATTTGTCTGCTTTTAATGTGTGAGCAAGTTTGCTAAAGACAATAACGTATTCCCAAAGCTGTATTTTAGTGATTCTTTACTAAATGAAAGACAACTTTTAGGGTTTGGCTAAACATCACTGCCTAATGAATTCTCACACTGTATTTAGGAATTCCTTTCAGTGAGACTTATGAAGCCTTGTTTACAGAACAACCAAAGCCCTCTCAGTTTGCTAGGAACTGCAAAAGATTCTCAGCTATTCTGAAATTGCAAGATTCTGGGATACATTGGCCAGCTTGAAAATCAACAAGATTCCCAATAAACTGCTTTCCTTGCTCATCAATAAAGCAATTAAAATGAAGAAAAAGGGAACTCTGATCTATTTATTCTGTTTTACCTGTGGACTCTGGCTGCCAGGCAACAGAACAAGCTGTTTTCTTAGGGTTAGAGTTAATTGCTACAACTGCAGGGGCAGCGGCAATCCTGGCCAGGTGAGTCATTAGTTAGGAGAAAGAATTATCAAAAGAGAGAGAGCAGAAAACATGGTTTTCTGTTAAGTTAAAACAGCATATAAATTTTCCAAAGGAAAGAGGCATAAAGTGTGTGTTTGTTACCTATGGGACGAGAAGCAACAGCAGCAAAGCAAGCACAAGGCTGTAGCCAATCAGCGACCTCATGTTTTGGGCCATCTAACAAGCCTCCCACTGCCTGACAGGATCTTTTAACATGCCACAATGAAGGGACCACAAACTCCATTACTGCGTCACCCAACCCAGGGAGGCCTTTAACAAACATCGCAACACCTAGCTATAACATTTCACCCTCATTTTACATCCTGTAATTTCACTGGAGTCACTAGAGTTGCCAGAATGGAAATGAAGACAGAATGCAGCGTTTAAAGTGAACACAATTATTTTCCAGTTAATTGTGCATGCACTTCACTGTGCTGCCAGTGAATTCAGTAACTTAACTCCCATACTGGTCTTCAGCTCATTCACAGCTTATTGCTGGAAGACTGATGTAAAAATAGTATTATAACAGAGCATGCAGGTTACCACATATGGTTTGAGTTAAAGGCAACCTAACAAGCCACTCCACAGACAAAGAGGCAGTACAGCCAGCACTGCCTATGAGAATGGTCTCAGAATATGCTGGGCTCAAGACTCTCCAGCACACATTGCAAAGCTCATGGCCCGTTTACAACCCGCATTCACTTGGCTCACATCCAGGTATATGAGTTACAAGACTGGACTCTCCAGGCCAAGCAAAGCAAGCATGTACCTGCAACCCACTCCTCCAGCAGCAGTAGGGTTACCTCTAAAGACAGTTACTCCTCTGTTTTACATCTGTTTCTAACCAGACTGGCAGCAAGGGCAGGCAAGGTAGGGCGGCAAATGCGAGATAGCAGCTCTCGCCGAATCTGCACCTGCAAATCTCCCTGCCCTCATTACAAGTTCCTACAGAAACAAGATACTGCCCTGTAATGTCTTGCTTTAGTAATGACAATGTCTCTGATAAGTGCAGAACTCAGTGGGAGCTCCTGACTTGCACTTACTCCCTCCCCAGTCCCTGCAAGCCTGTGGCTGGAGCAATCTTCTTGGACAGAGAACGCTGCCAGTAAGATCAGAGGCTTCAGACAAAAGGAGGGGTATGAAATGATGTTTCCCTCTCCTGAACAAGCACTGCAATCCTGTTAGCAACAGCTACTCTCCGCCTGCTGCATCTGGTTTGGGTTAGACACTCAAATCTCACAAGGGAGCAACTGCTGCAAGGACTGCAGCAAGGTGGAGGTGAATCCACACACCGAGCTGCTGAGATCTGCCAGAGATGAGACTCTGCACGAGCGCTTGGTGGCAGGAGGAAAGCTCTGGTAGTCACCAGAAGAAACATAAGGAGATAGCAGATGAGACACTCTAGGAAACTTCTGAAAATTTCTACAGAAGTTGTATTTTTTAGAGCAGCAGCATGGACCCAAACAATGTTTAATGGTGAATCATGAAAAGTATCAAAGTTATCTAAAAAAAGGCAAGGTTTTATGTAATGGTCTGCAGGAAAATAGGCATTAAATGATATACCCAGGACAGAAAATGTTATTATTTCTTGTTTGTGTTTCTGAATTGTGTTTGTATGGTGTTTCTAAAGGATAAAACTTCGTAATCATCCGTAAGATTAAATCCCTTCAGAAATACAGCGGTTTACTGCTGTTCTGGCAGTAAAACACATCTGCAAGACATCCCTTTGCTCTGGCTTTCCCAGCTGATTAAATCCTGATTCCCATCCACCTGGCAAACCTGCAGGCAATGTAGATGCTTGCGTTAGCTTTCTGCCTGCTCTTCTGAGGGTCTCAACCTAATGCTCATGCAGATTTCCAGAAGATCTAAGTAAATGATCTTGTATACTAATGATGATGCTTACATGTGGAACAGAAAGATGTAATTAGAGAAAGTTAGATATGCCTTTCTTTGCTTACTGAGAGACATGACAAGAGCTGTTAAAGTAATATAGTCCTCACTGAAGAGAACACAAATCTTCTGAATGTAGCTTGAGAAGGGGAATAAAAGAATTAAAACTGGAAAACTGGTATTTCTGCAGTTTAAATCTTATGAATGATGCTAAAAACAATGTCTAGGGATAAAAAACAGAGACAGGAGATAACTGAGATACTGTCTTATAAGCCAATACACACTATTGCTGATACATTCTAGACATATTCTCAAGAAAAAAATTTCAAGAAGCAGGAAAATGCATTCATAAGCATCTACTTCACCAGAGAGAAAGCACAGAACAATCTATTCCAATTAGTGTTCTGACTAATGAAATGATAAAGGCCCCTTTCTATTTTCTCAGATACAGTTTAATAGCATTTATACACTGTCAAGCTTTGCATCATCCATCTGATCTCTAGAAAGGCAGAGAGGCATAAAGAATACAAAATAAACATTAACAAATACCACGTGAACACCAAATGCCGAACAGCATACCGTTCACAGCAGCAGACAACCAAGGACAATTAAATTATTCAAAAATATGAACTGTCCAAGGTAGGAGACAAAAAAAAAAGAAAGTAAGAATTAATAAATACTCTCTTAAAGTCACAAAAACATCCAGTCCCATTAGCAAATTTATTTTTTGCTAAGCTAACAGCAGCTTTTGGTACCAATCATAGAATCAAAAGTCAAGGTCTTTTTAAAAGACTGTGTCATAGCTAAGTAATTAGTTACTATATATTCAGCTGCCATATTCCAATCTCTTTAAGGCTGACAGCTTTGAAATGCAAACCACAACTCCTTTTTTTCATGCCTGTACAGAGTCAAAGGAACCAGTGCTGAGCCAGTGTGTAGAGTTGCTGCAGACCAAGACGGGCAATATTAGCAAGAGAGGGAAAAGCCCGTTTAGCCAGAAGACTAAGCACAGCATATAAGAAACCTGGGCTCACTTTTATGTAACTGGTTAGTTCACCAGGTTTCTCTGAACCCCCTTTCTTCAGCTGTAAAAACAGAAGCAATAGCCCTGCCGTATGTTACACTGAGAAGAGATTTACACGTGCTCCAATAGCATGAATATCTGCTCCTGTGACTTCCCTGAGCAGCGGGGAGTTAAAAACCACATGACTCCGGCTCTATGAGCATCCATCTTCCACACTGAGCAATAAAAATAAGTATTTTCCTGTGGAACCTCTTGGAGGGAAAGTCCAATTCCAAACCAGGAGCCAGCAAGCAAGAGCTTGAAGGGGGTTTTACAAAAAGACAGAAGATGAACAAGAGGAGCCTGAGGGCTGAGAGCTCCATTAGGCAAACAGTGATTTAGGAGCCCTGCAGCAGCAAGGTGCAGCAGGCACTAGGGTCAGCCTCACCCCCACAGTGGCACGGCAGGACTGGATGGCGGGACAGGACAAATTCGCGCACTTAGCTCCACGTGGACTCCCTGCTGGATTCGCTTACACTGCCAGCAAAGGCAAATTTCAGCTAAGGTCAGTGGAATCTGGTAGATAAATTACATGTGCATGATGTACCCTTCTGCCCTGGCAGACACTGTTACCTTCTTGCTACTGCCAGAGGCTACCATCTCACATCACTGCAGCCATAGCCAACAAAGATCCTTTGTCAGAGCCCCAGGTTAGGTCTGCATTAAGCAAGGCAGGAAACTCATCCAGATCTGCATGGACTTGGAGTATGTGTTAACAACCAAACACTAGGTAGTGTCAGCTTGTTTCATAGCTTGGCTAGAAATGCCACCCTGATCTCTAAAAAAACTTCCTGTCAAAACTTAAATTATCTCAGAGTTTCAGTTTCAACTACATGTTATTCTAGAAAATCGCCCCAAGATTCCCTGTCCAAAGAAGACATTGAAGAAATCCATTGAATATATTTAAGAAACCCAAACAGCAAGTACAATCCTTTTCATGCCTCAGTGATGTTCGATGGTAACACTGGAGAGGTGAGAGGCATTACTTCAGTGCAACGGATTTGCAGACTGTCTCACTGCCCTTTGAAGGCGGTAATTGTGGTTCTTTTTAAAAAGAAAAGAAAGAAACCAAGAATTTTTCCTTTTCTTTCCCACCTACTGCAACCTATACCAAAACAAGCACAGGAGGAAAGAGTGTCTGGCCAAAGAACAGAGTACATTAGAAGACATTTTATTTTACATTTCCAGAAGTAAAAAAACTGTACTTTACTCTGAAATCCATTTTGTACTATTTCAAAGAGTTGCATGGCTAATCAGTAAGGGGACACTAAGCGTAGAATTACAGCCATCACCAAAGAAGGTAAGGTAGGGAAAGAAATATATATACACATACATATATGTGTATATAAAGAGAGCAAAACCATATAAAAGCTGCACTGAAGCAATGAATCCTATCCTCTCATTTCATATGGCAGTAGGTAAATAATGGCTCAACAGAGATTTCATTCACACCGAGTTTTAAGGTTTGCTGGGAAGTCTCAGTGTGACAATTTGCTGCAGACGCTTGCTTGGAGGAGCCATTTATCAGCGTCACCCATGTGCATTGCTGCCCGCTGCCTCCTCGGCAGCACGATTCTGCACCAGCTTCCTACACAGCATGTTCTGCTCCCTGATATTTCGGGCTCAGAAATAACGCTTATCTGGGCCTGGCCAGTGTGTGTTATTGAAATCGTTCCTATTATCAAAGTGTGGGCATTTGGAGTGGGAAAGGGAAATAATTTGTTTCCTTTGCTAATAAAAAGTACTGTAAAAGAAGTCACAACAGTTTTTCTTCCCCTCCTTCCTCCCCTCTTTAGACCGCTGTTTAGCTCATTGCTTATAAGTATAGACATCTGGACAGCTGACCCATGGAGGATATTAAACGGGCGGGACAGAGGCAGACCAAGCTAAAAAGAACTAAGTAATGAGGAGTGGCAAAGGAGGTGGCTAATTTAAAACAATCCAGGCTGCAAAGTGGTTCATTCAGTGCCAGCAACCTCAGTGCACTGAGCCGTTGCGTGTGACCCTCCCCAAGAGTTTGGTGCCTTAATCTTCCTTTCGCACCTTAAGTCTTTCCTGCTCTGCCTGTTATGTGCCTGGGATAGGTACTACTACTGAATAGCACACTCCTGGAGTGCCCACTGCATTACTACTACTAAATCAGCAAGCTCAATAATTCTAAATTGAGCAAGCTCAATTCCGTTCTTAAAGTTTCACCTTAAGAATTCAACATCTGGAAATCAAAACCTCTTCCATTCAGAGACGGACACTTGGAAGGGAGAAAAGATGTTGAATTCATAACTAAACTCCACAATGTCAGCACTATGCTGATGCACTTAAACAAGTCTTGTTGATTTATTATGTTGGGCAAAGCTGTTAATGCAGTAAACGGAGTGTCTATTTTACAGCAATCCCCAAATTGACACTATGGGACATAGAGGTTGCCGTGACTAGTGAAGGAAATAAATTTGGCCGGATATTTTGGGTTTGTTTCAACCCATCATCAGTACTGCATGCAGTGGCTCTATGGCAGCTATTACTCAGTGTCCTCTTTGACTTTGTAGAGGTTTCTTCTTCCCTTCTACCTTTCCTCCTGGGTAAGTAGTTTTCTTGAGCTTTAGGCATCCAGAAAAACTATGTGAGGCAATTCCCTTAAGTACATACAGGAATCTACTATTTTCTACTACTTCTACCACTACTTTGTGGGACATGCTCTGCATTTCCTTCATCAGAAGGAAGGATGATGCTATTCTCCCTGCAAAGCTACCACAGCTGAAAGAGAAAACAGTGAAATTATCCAGATAGTAAGACACCAAAATTCCTTTAGGACACTGAAATGCATTGGTCAATTTGCTCTACATCGCTCAAAATGTAGCAGCGATTTGAAGGCTCAGGGTGCTCAGGACCTGCCTCTAACATAGTGAGCACTGATAAATCCAAGCTGAATGACCTTATAAAACAGTACAAATCACTCACATTTCTTGATGTATTAATCCAATAAGTGGCTGATACAGACAGTAAAAACAAAATACTAGATCTCAGCTTCCAAATACAGACACCTTAGGAATCCAGGTCTGTTTCTCTCCCTGCCACCGCCCACAGCTTTAAACATTGTTGATGATGATGTCAACCAAACAGCCCACAGTCCTCCCGTCAAGAAAACAATGGTTGAGAGAGGTGATCAGCTACTGCTAACAATTAAAAATGATTGCAGTGAGGGAAGCAATCCTGGAAAAAAAAATCTCTGAGCTCTCATCAATAACTTATTAGAATCAGATCCCATTTAAAATGAGAAGACATTTCAACGAGCTCCCTGTCCCAATCTGTATGGCCAAAGAGCTTGGTGCAAAAATCAAACACCAAACAGCTCTACGCAAAAAGCTGGTGTCACTGACTTTACAAAAAAGCTCTGCAAAATCCAGGGGCTTGTTTTCCTGGTGGTGAGAGAACAAATCCCCAGGCTCCCTTATGCGAGCTTCCGCTCCCTTTTCCCACTTCTAACTTCTTCCTTCCCCCTCAAAAAAAAAATGGAACTGAAATCCATAGAAATTCTGTCAAATACATTATTCAAAAATAGATTTGACACACAGGGAAAAAGAAAAAGGAAGTCTTGTTAGACACACTAAAAGAGCAGCTATGGATTTAGGTTTACCACCCATACTGCAGAACTGCTTACAAAGCCATCACTAATGGCCTTCCAGCTCGCCGTCACTCCCTCAGGTTCAGCCTGCTCAGACAGCTAGCTATGCCTGTCTAACAAATGCTGTTTTAATTGCATCTCCCACTTTGTTAGCCTTCTCGACCTCCTGCAAAAGCCATCTATAGTTTCACAATCCCTTAAATCTGACACTCGCACTGACTAGCTCACTTGTACGCCTCCCTGCCAGGTTCACACGTATGCGAGGCTTATTGTGAAGGATTTTCACCAGAAATCTCCTGGGTAGGAGCTGAAATGACATCTTTAGGACTTGCAGAGGAGAAAGAAGATGGCAAGGGAGGCTGTTGAAAAGCGAGAGGTGACTAGGAAAGAATATGTGTGTCTATTACGAATGCCCCCTGTCACCAAAGGCTTCATTGTGCCATAGTAGCAGGGCTTCTCTGGTGCCAGCACCGCCCTCTGAGCAGCAAACGCCAGGCACAGAGCCTGAGCAAGCGCTAACTCTTCCTGGGGGAATGCTGCCAGCAATTTCAGCAATATTAACCCTGGGAATTCTAACATGATTTAGATGACTTGTTAAATTTTAATGATGCCCATTAGAAAAGAGGAAAATGCATGAGCCACAACTCCCAATTTGGTGCATTTGGCTGCTGAATAGGATATTAATGTTTTTCTTTGCCCGGCACTATAAAATGAGCAGTGAAACTAATAGAGAAATGAAGAGTAATGACTTCTATTCTTGCTGTTCAGTGCCTGTTTAAAGCCAAGACTGCCTTATTGCCCACTAGGCTTTCTGCTGGAGTCCATCAGGTGGAAGGAGTAAACGGGTAATTCCTTCAGCATTTGGCACTTAGCAGGTCAGAGGTTCATTTAGCTAGGAGGCACAGAAAAATAAAACTGCCCACTTGAAATAGTAGCATAGCATCATTCAGGCTACTGCTCAGAGGGAGAAGCCTCCTCACCTGAATAAGTTCAGTGTCTCAAGTTTGCATTTGCCTTCAATAGAGCAGAAATTTGCCCAAGTGATTTCCTGCAGAAGGCAAGACAGAAACATGCCAAGGCAAAGTTTTGCCCCATTTCCAGGCTGCTTTTGCAAAGGACTCTAAAATGACCAACCTCTTCAGTGTCATCAGCATCTCTTGCAGAACTTGAAGTCCATGGTGATAAGAGGAATAGCTATTTCCCAACAGAACCATACAATGAACTGCACAACATGAGGAGTTTATTCCTGAATCTAATTTACCTTCAGTCACTTACGAGGATGGAGGAGAAAAAGGGAATTAAATATAAACAATTTGGGCAAAATTCATTCTGCTGCTGAGGCAGGTCCGCTCACAGAGTTCTGGACAATATCCTCAAAACTATTCAGAACTTACATTTTTCTTCAGAAAAAATATTTACTGTTGCAATGTCAAAGTCCACTTTCATTTGCTTTCCCCTGAACATTCGCATGAGTGGAATTTTGTTCTTGTGCAAATCCAAGGAACAGAGAAGCTGTTGTGGATATCCAAGTGCAAACAGTCACACCTAAGCACTTATAACTTAGGTGGCACAGTGAAATATAAACTTGAGTGAAGGTTTGCTATTTATAGATCACAGAAAATCTGCAGGTCTCAACACATTTGTACACAGCAAATATATACAAACCAAATCTTACTGGAAGGTAGTTTGGAAACCAGAACACTTCCATAGACTGTGTTCCTAATTTAAGACTTTCCTAAGCCACTAGAGCTGGATGGTTGCTTCCCATCATTCATACAGCACTGGACACAGGCATCCTATCTCCAGCATCCACATAGGCCCTTCAGTGCACACCACCAGTACCATTTTGACATGTTTTCCAATGCCACCTTCATATTGGCTTGCAGGTATTTTTTACTAAAATAATATAATAAAAAGTAGGTATTTAATGGTATTTTCCTGAATCACTGAACCCAGTGATAAGAACAGAACAGAACCCAGAAATAAGAACATTCACAAGCTATTAGCAAAATAGGCATCACAAAGACTTTAAGTAAATATCCCCAACCCATAGGGCAGCAAAATGTGCAGACTCAGCTCTATTTTGTTAAAGAGGAAGGCACTGCAAGTCTTATACCAACACAGGTGACTTCCGAGAGCATTGTCTTCCGTTTTCATTGTGAAGCATGAATCAAGTCCAATTTACGACTATATTAGTTCTCCCAGGTCTCATAAATAGAACTCTCTTGGCAAAAGAAATGCTTTGCACAAAGATTATTACTGAATACTATTTCAGAGGGAAGCTGAGGTGATCTAAGGTGCAATTTAACATTCCAACTTATTAAATTCATTCTTTTTTGTAGCTGGTATCATATTTGCCTTTGTCTATTATAAAGTAATCAAAAATAATCCTCAAGTTCTGTACTAGTTGCAGCTTACGTTATGGTTGGATGCATCATGCTGCTCTTGTGGGCAGCTTTCTCAGAAATCACTGCCTGCCCACAGGTGCTGTTGTAATAGCGCATGGTCTGGTCTTCAATCAAAAAAATCTGACTTTAGAAAGCAGCGCTATTGAAAGTATTTGCACTATCTATCATTTTGGTAACAACTAAGGCAGCAAGGAACATCGTGTATTCACACAAGAGACTTGCAGGGATGCTAACTTAGGACCTTCATATGGAGAGGAGGAAATAAAAGAGGCATGTAAGGATGCCCACAGGGGACCAAGATCTCGTAGCCCTACTCAGTCAGGGCATTCACTCTTTTAAATGCAGGAAAATATTTCTTGGCAACAGTAGGTAGAGGTCTGGCATGAATGAACTCCTGCAGACTTCAGTGAAGTCAGGACCCAGACCTCAACATCAACTTAATATAAGCCAACAGACTGACCAGGTTCAGATCTGGACCATCATCTCCCCTCCCCACTTCTTTGCTGATCTCATAAGTAACCAGTAGTAGCTTGTATTATACAAGGAAAAGAATTTAAAATATTTTATCTCTTGCAGGATCTTTTGAAAGGCCCCCATCCCAAGCTCAAAAGGTCCAGTCAACATTCCAGCTATAAAACTTCTTGTGTCGGTATGTGCTTTTATTTTGAGACCTCAAAAATGTTCCCACTGAAATGTTACCATACTCTAATATCCTAAATAAAGAGTGTGTCAGAAAATACTGAGCATAAGCAAGTGTAGATTCTGGATGGTGATTCTATGAGATTCTTCAGCTGTATATGAAGGTCTCTCTGTATTCCAGGTTTAAATTTCAAGCTTCTGAATCAGAGATCTAAACAGTTTTTAGCAGCCTAATTATACTCACAGATGTTTTGTTTTAATAGCCCTGTTTAATACAGGAAGGTTGTATAAAAAGCAATTGAAAATAAACTTGGACAACATAAGTTCCTGGGGGATTGGTGCTCCATAAGCCACTGAATAAGGATGCAGCCATGGCATGACCATCTAAAGCTCAACCTCACTTCTAGGGCTAACCCTCGTTAACAGAAACTGTTAAATGAAACAGTGCTAATTCTTTCAAACCTCTAAAGTAAGGCTTCCAAAGAAAAGCAGCATTTCAGGGTGTGAATACAGCAGATTGTTGGCAGCCACTAGCTTATCACTGCTTTCTGGAAGAGCAATACCCCAATAAGTGATTGTGACTTCATTCGGCATTACAGTGCAACCTAAATTAGGACTGAGAGTGGGAAGAATTTTGAAAGACAAAATTCTAGACCTTTTCACTCTTGGGATTCTTTTGATTACCAAGTTGTTGCTACACACTACAGCTTGCTTAACTCAAATGTAATACACAATGTGCTCCTCTGCCATTAGGAATACTTCTTGAATTGTGGCTTCAGCAACAAGTAACTTAGACTAGGAATTATTCAGTCAGAGGAGACAGAAAAAACAACACATTCCTCACACTTCACTAACACACATGCATCTCACACGACAGCATAATCCCTCACCAAGATCTAAACTAGCAATTTCACGTAAAACATCTCTCGTACTCCTAACGTATGGGCTACATGCCACAAAGTGCTGCAGTTCCTACTGCATCCGTAAGCAGAGTCTGACAGCCAAGGCTCTTGCAGTGGCGGGCTGCGCGTTCAGTGCTTGGAAGCACCCCAATTATATGATGTCAAAGGCTGCGCGCTGCTGACAGAGCAAAATCCATGCGAGTGTCTTTCAACCCTACACACACAGCACTGCCACGTTCCAGTAATCTGCTGACTTGGGCATGAATCCCATTTCACACCGATGGCCCCTATTTGTAATGTGTCACATTCCTACTGATACTGTCAGGGGAATTCAGCAGAGACTACCTGGCCTCTTCCTCCTCCTCTTCCTCCCCTCTTTCCAAAATTATACATCAAAATCCTACACTTGTTACACGAGATTACAAGATTTTTGACAATTAATAATAACTCTATATGAGGAAGCCAACTACACATGTACTGAATACAGTGTTCATGTATGCACAGCCAAACCTCCATAGAAAGAACAGTTTTGATCAAAATTTTACTCTTCCTTAGAGACAAACTTCAGATGATGAAAATTTCAATTATTTTTTCCTCAACAGCTCAACAGTCTACAGTCTCTTGGAAGCATTTTCTTTTCTGACAGGACAAGCACCACAGGCTCAATTCACTGAATATAATCCCAGGCCTGTTCCTAATTTCCAGGGCTCTCAGTTAACAGGGAGCCTTTGTGATCCTACTAGGAAAGCTCTGCACAGCTAACAGCCTTGATAGCTTCCTAAAAGAGAGCCTTTAACACACACAGCGTCTTCACCGTTACCTCAACAACATTCACAAGCTTGAAAGAAATATTTACGTCATTTCACACGTTGACTCCATGGACAGCGGCAGCAAGACAGGGGACCTGCTGCTGCTTTTGGGGAAGAGTTTACGTGAATTTGCCAGAGGTGAAGACAAAGGTATCCCTTGGACTACTGTGGACCACTGTAAGTAGCTGTAATTCCTGGGCAAACAAAATAGCTTGTAGTTTCCCAATTTGCCAGAAAACACACAATTGTAATACATTTCTCAGCTGAGTTATGCTAAACGTTTAGAATTGTGACCTGTGATGCAATACAAACGAATGGTTGTTGTTGCCTAAACTTTAATGGAGTTAATCCTTCCAAATGCTGACAAATTACTGCCTTGGGCCATTTAAAATCACATTTCTAATGCAATAATCCTATCTGCATTACAATGAGTTGGGACGAAATGATTAGGTGCCTGAGATTTTTGCACAGTGAATTAAGTCACCATACAGACTGGCTGTGCTTGTTCACAAATTAAAGGTCTGGACGGAAATGAAATTCTATTACTCTGCCACTTGCTAAGCTTTGAGGAAGGGTTCATTACTGTCCTGGCTCTACTGGGAATGCTTCTAAAGAAGCTACAGGCTAACAGGAACCTATTTTTCATTAGATTGGCATCAGGGCTTTCTTCATTATTAATAATTATTGGTCATTGACTACTGAACACCTCTGAAATAGAAAAGGAAAAATCAACAACATGATTGATGAACAAGAATTTTAGAAAAATAGGAAATAGAAACTGCATCCTGAATGCATTCCTCCCTCCCCCATCCACAGAGGCATTGTGCTAAACCAGAATTTACCCAATTTTTGTATGTGGAAGCACAGACTTTTTGGCTAGATGATAGCCTGGAACACAAACCACCCAACAGTGTCAGTGTTACGCATCTCTAGAATTTAAATTAGTGTCACTACTTCCTGGCCCATTCACAAAATGCCAAAGCATATTAATGCCTCTACATTCAAACTCCCAAACCTCTTGGGGGAAAGTCTGTATTCAGGATGTTTTGAATCCTGTACTAACAAATCCATAACAGCAAACTTGAGATTATTCTTGTTATAAATATTCAGTTCATTACTTAACCCAGTATAATATATATAAATAGAGCAACTTTACAATTAATCTTAACAATCACCTTTTTGCCTATAAGGTTAATGTTCCACTGAAGCCAAAGAATATCACACGTTTGAACTCAGGGCAACCAGATTTCACATAGATTTTAATACACATGGAGTGTGAAGCCATAAACATCTATATTTACTATGTTCTGAAAGCATAGCCCAAGAAAAAGTTTAAAATTCAAAAATAAGGAATCAGATACCCAACATTAGTATTTTGGAGATGGTCTTTATTGTCATGCTGATGTTTGACAAGAACTCAGCACACAGTGGCTAACAAATGCTCTAAAATACTCTCAAATGCTCAGCTAAACCAGCCACTCACACTCGTCATTTCCCATGCGCGTGCTGTGCTTCTCGGAGGGGTTACAACAACACGTCACTCTCGAAACACATAACCCCTTGCATGCAGGTAATCACTATGCATCATTTATTCACATCTGTTTCACAAGGTGGGAAAAAAAATCTTTTCTTTCTTCTATTGGAAATGTCAGGGAATACATCATTTTAAATGGTTAAAATAAAGTTAAAATAAAGTAAAAGAACTATAATTATACCTCACCTTTGTGTCTCACAAGAAAAACTCAAAGCCCAAGTCTGCATCCTGTTGACATATTAGAAGAGAATACTTCTATTTAAAGCCAAAAGCCCAACACCTCAGCACCAACAATGAGCTAGTCAGAGGCAGTGTGCGCCAGGTTAGGCGTTGCTTTTTCTGTACCACAGAAAGGCTTCAGTGCCTCGCTTCATGCAGAAGACTTGGCCTGTGTATGCAGCAATCAACCGTGCTATTCCACTTTTCAGATACATTCACACCTTCATATGATTACACACAGTAAAAATCGTTAGTGCAGATTCACATTCATATACTGCAGATTCCAATATCCTCTGCTAGATCCCTGTCAAAACACAGATGCTCGTGGATTCTGCTTGTTTTGCAACACACAAAACCCATACTTACAAGCATTTCTAAATACAATAGAAATGTGAAATAGGTGTCCCTGGCAATAATGCCAATGAAATTTTTAGGCTGCCTTCAACAGCACCAACAAAAAACATCTCAGAAGCCAGTTGGATCTATAAAGGGCAACTGATGCATTTTAAGTGCTTCATTTAATTGATCTAATAAAGAGCTGTATTACCAATTAGCTTCTCCTTACTGGGCACTACAGTCTTGAGCTATAAGATGCTTAGTAAATCCTGGGGAAATACCCAGGTCCAGGAATTTCATCCACTGAAATCAGCAGTTGGATAAACCCTGCTCCCATAAAACCTATTCCCACAGAACAAATAAAGAATATACTTCACAGGGCCCTAAAGAAGGCCAGCTACACCAGCAGAACATGGTTGACTTCAGCCTCAGTCCAAACCAAGAGTAAATTTTGCCCAGACACATGACAGTTTCTGTGCTTTTCCAAGAGGCCCTGTACCCCTCTCTCACAGAGGCAACCTCAGTGCATCACTAAGCAGCACGCAGATCTGGCTGCATGGGAGGACAAATCCCAGTGCCCTGCTTTCCACTGAGCAGAGCCTGCTGAGTTTATCTGCTTACTTAGTGGGTGCCAGCAACCGAAGGCTTGCAAGATTGGCACATCACATTTCATCCCAAGAAGTCAATGCCACTGTCCATAATACTCATATCCTAGGTCACTTAAACCAAAGCTTCACTGTGTTGGACAGTGTCTGCTGAAGGAAGAAACCACTGGCCGCAAAAGTTGCTAATGGCTGTAAGACAGAGGGGATTCAAGGGATGTTTCTGCAAGTATTCTGGTACCAATCTGTGCATGGGAGGACCACCAATCTGTGCAAAAGGCTGGAGCACCCCAACACGATTGAAAATACAAGTACTACCGAGCAGATCTAATGGAGTAGGGGATTGCCACAGACATCAAAGACCCCCTTATTTCTGCCTCTTTCTTCCTCCCTAAATCCATATCTAGGCACTGGGTAGCAATGGCTTTGTAAACAACTCTCCTTCATAACTTTGCAGATTAGGAGAGGAAACGTTAGAAAATGGTGAACAGGGTAAAACTGGGGAAGTAAGGCTTACTACAGATGCCAATATGGACTGCACAGGCTGGCCTGCACAACAGCTAGACTGAGTGAGCAAGAGATCAAGACAAGTGACAGCAGCACCATGAGTGTAACACCTGTGGAGGGTGAGGGCAGGCAATAACTGCTATCGTAATACAGGAATCCTGTACAAATGCTTGCATCACCGCAAAATCTGTCTGCTGTTTGCTATCGAACAGTCCGTGAGAAACATAAAGCCTTGCTGCTTACATTTTATTCTCAGTTATTCTTATGACCCCGTATCTGCACTGGCAATTTCTCACCTACACCCACAGTTGAATGATGCAGCCTGCAGTCTAAAGGTTTTGATACAGGGTGACTTTCCAAGGGATCCACTACATATTAATAGTCAATTTAACTGCATTAATTTTGTTGGTTCCACCCTCCCTTCCCTTTTCATGAATAATGCAGTTAAGCCAGCTCTTGAGACAAGGTTACAAGCAGCCCTTTAGTCTTTTGTTCAAGACAGCACCAACTCCCCCTCTAATGGTACGTAAATAAAAACCGGTGAATGCAACACAACAGCAATACCAGGGACCCTTCCACAGCAATCAGCCCTTTTCCATGATACCTCCTTATCCTAACCACTAATGAGAACCCTTTGAAGTGGAAGAGTAAATATTACCCTTTGATAGTACCTGACCCAACAGGGCAAACAGAACTGCATTGTGTTACCTTCTGGGAGCTCTAAACCCGCTCGCAATGCGGCGCTCACTCGCGGGGTTGCTATGGAGGGGCCCAACGCTTGCTATTTTGGTAGCACCGCTTGAGCCGAGAGCTGCCCATCACTTTGTGTGGCTGTTAATCTTTATACGCAGTACAAATGAGGAAAACAAAACGGAGCCAAGGAATTTCAGAATATGCCTTTCGAGGGACCAGATTCACAAGAGAGACTTGTCCCTCCTACCCACAAGCAGTCACAGCTTTCAAAACCTGGGGCCATATTTCAGAAATGCTTGCTTGCTCTTTGGGCACTGTGTTTTTCAATGCAATGCTCTGGGTACTTTTAAGTTAAAAAAAAAAAAAANAAAAAAAAAAAAAAAAAAAAAAAAAGCTGCTTCTCTGCACCAAGTTGTCCTTAAGTTAATGAGACCCTGGAGATCTGGGTTCAATGCCACAGTCCGCTGCAGCCTTCCCAAGTGACCTGAGGGCTCCTGCTGTATTCCTGCGCTTCTGAAAACCAGAGCTATGAGTGGGTCGCTGTTACACCCGGCCCCCCAAGGGAACTGCCAGCTGTGGGCGTCAGACCCCGCACGCAGGGCTGCCGAGGCTCGGGCCCCGCGCAGACCCAGCTCCTCGGGCCGGGGGCGAGCGAGAGGGGAAGGGCTGACCTGGGCAGGGGCCCGCGCGCTCACCTTGCTGCTGGCGGGCGCGGGGATGAGCAGCTTGAGCGCCTGCCTCTTCAGCTCCGCCAGGCGGGCGCTGCACAGCTCGCACCACGCGCCGCGGTCGGAGCCCGGCGAGGAGCCGCCGCCGCTGCCGGAGCCCGGCGAGCCGGTGCCGAAGCCCGGCGAGCCGCCCAGCGAGCCAGGAGAGCTCGTGCCGATGCCAGGCGAGGCGGGCCCCGGCGAGCCCGTGAAGGAGCCCGGTGACGAGGTGCCAGAGCCGGGCGACGGGGTGCCGGAGGAGCCCAGCGCAGAGCCGGCTCCCTCCGGCGCCGGGCGGCTGCCCGCTCGCGACTCCTCGTACGCCTTGCGGTACCAGCTCTCGGCGGAGAAGGGCGCGCCGGGCTTGGTGGGGGAGCAGGGCTCGCTCACCTGCAGCGGGACAAGGAGGGAGGCAGCGTCAGCGCCCGCAACTCGCACTCGGACGCCCCGCGCCGCGCACCGACCGCGGACGCAAAAGTTGCGCGAAGGGGAGGGGGGGGTATCGCGCACACGGGCCGTTGGCGGCCGTTGGTGACCGCTGGCGGCGGGGGGGAGGGGCGCGGAGCCCTCCGCAACGCGCCCTCCGCGCGCAACTTACCCCGCATTTCCTGCTCCGCGCACTCACGGCGACTCGCTCCTTATTCGCAGCCACGGAATTCATGGTGGCTCGGCGAGCGGGGGAGCCTCGCGCCGGCTCCCCTGCCTACATCCAGAGGGGAAGGCGCGCCGCCGGCCGAGTGCCCCCGGCAGCGGCGGCCGGGGATGCAGCCGCCTCCTCGTCCTGCTCAGCCGCGGCGCAGCCCCGCTCTGGGGGAAGCGCTAGGGCTCGGGGCTGCCTTCCAGGCGCCTCTCCCTCATTGTCCTCGCCCCGCAGCCCCGTCACGGCAGCAGCCACATCCCGGGCACCCGCAGCGTCGCCCCGGGCACGGGCGCAGCATCCAGGAGGGCGCTGGGGCGGCAGGAGCAGGCGCCGGGCTCCCCCCGCGGCCGTGCCCGCTCCCCGTGGCAACTTGGTTCCCTTCGCCCAGGTTTGCAACTGAGTTAAAAGAAATCCTCCAAAAATATCGGGAGCCGGGCTCGGGGAGGAGCCTCCGAGTCTCTCGCAGCCAATATCCTCCTGCCCGCTTCGTGCCTGACAGTTTGGCGAGGGAAGGGAAGAGGCTCGGGCTCCGCGCCGCTGCAGCGCGCCTGCCCGGGCGCCCCCGAGGCGCCGCAGCCCCGGGCAGGGCCCATTTTATTTTGCAGTATTTCTCGGCTGACACTTGCGATCCCCCCCACCTCTATTTTTATTCGTGAAAAGGGGCGGAGGAGGAGGGGCGGGGGGGAAGAGAGGAAACCTTGTTGCTTCCACCGCAGTTATTGGCTAGTTGCTGTATTGAAGGCTTTAATGAACATATTTCATACATATTCCGAATTCTTTATAAATAACGGTGAGAGAAAAGTGAGCTGTGGCAGTCACTGGCATCTCTTTTCCACACTGTTAATTTTAGGTGTACTAAAACACCTAATTGCAGTCAATGACACAATAAAGCGATCTCTTGACAATAAAATTCTACATGCTTTATTCCTTACTGACCTTTCCCTCTTAATTATGATTTCCTTTCACAGACTTTGTGCACCTGGCTACTGATCCATACTTATTTCAAATCCTTTGGATGATACAGCCATCTGTAATAAATCTTCCTCTTCAAAACAAGTTGCTAATTTATCCCCTCAGAAATGGATGCAGTAGGAGCTCCTTGCCAGACTCCTGACATGGCTGAAATACAGAGTGATGCAAACGACACAGCAGGAGGTGCAGGGCACTTAAATCCACCTTTCCGCCCTCCTATTGCTGCTCCGTGTAAACACACCCTTCCAGCATCTCCGGTGTCTCCAGGGCTGCGAGGACCGGGAGGAACCAAAGCAGCTCCGCCGGGTCAGCGCTCTGGGCAGCTCCCACCACCATTCAGTTCTCATAACTATTCTGCCAGTATTAAAGGTGCACAAGGTGCCCCACCGCGTTTTAACCCCACTGCATCATTGCTGAGCAGCCATTCCCGTCGCTCCCAGGTAGGAAGGCTTCAGCACGTGCATCCGAAGCAGTGCAGCCCAACGCGGCCAGATCGCACCCGTGGTGCCTTTTACATTTCCGTAAGGGCCTCGCAAAGGCAAACAAAGGAGACGTGTCCTCGCTCCCGGTGCATGCGAATGGGTTTCACATAAATCCACAGGCGGGGACCCCACATCTTGCTCCGTAGCCAGACGTGATCAGGGTGTCAAGGCAATGCAGGGAAGCACAGCGCGAGTCTGCCGTGCAGGCACACGCCGCAGGCCCGAAGGCACTCACTGCCCGCAGCCGCACACCACTTACACCACGGTCTCTATAACTTTTTAATTGCTGGGATTAGCATTTCTGGTGGCAAGCGGGCGGATTCGCTCCGTTTTCCCTCACACCTTTAACGCACACGCTGCTCGCTGCGCCGGCCCCACCCCATCTGCGGGCACCCTGCGAGCAGAGGCCCGGCCGTGGCGGGGCCCGGGCCGCTCCTGCGGGACGGGACCGGGGCCAGCGCCGGGCCGGGCCTGGCGCTGAGGCTCGGGCTGTCCCCGGCC
>VWPW01009927.1:0-10818 GCA_013389825.1 Crypturellus undulatus | reverse complement strand
CCCTGGAGCCGGTGCCCGAGCGTCGTTGGCGGGTGGCGGGCGCCCCCTGCGGGCCCGCTGTGGTCGCTGGCGCTGCAGCCGCGTCCTGTCCCTGGCGGCGCGGGCCGCGCGGGGACCGGGGCAGCGCGGTGAGGGCAGTGGGGAGAGGGGCAGTGTGGAGAGGGGCAGCGCGGGGCCTGGGACAGCGCAGTGAGGGCAGTGGGAAGAGGGGCAGCGCGGGGATAGGGGCAGTGTGGAAAGGGTGGTGGGGAGAGGGGGAGCGTGGGGACAGGGGCAGTGTGGAGAGGGCGGTGGGGAGAGGGGGAGCACGCAGGTTGCGTGGTGGTCTTCGCCAGGCTTGGGCACCTGCTCTGCTGTTGTTGGGTCATGTCTTCCACCATGCAGGTTTCAGCGTTTACGGCCAGTTTGTGACAGTCAAGTAAGCCTTTGCTGAACAACCCATGGGCATTAGATGCTCCAGGTTGGAGCATCCAACTGGGGATACTTTCCAGCTAAAATGCTTTGTGCTGGTCAAAGTAGAAGATGGTCCCAGCAAGAAGTTCTGCTAAGAGTCCTTTCTCTGTCTTAACACCTTCCTCTCTGACAGGTATTGAAGTACTCTTTTTCCCTTTCTTCAGGTCTTTCTTTTTTTTGGTGGGGAAGTTCAAAAGGTCTTCTAGCCCCGTCTGTGCCATGCATATGTGCAGGTCCCTAAGGAGAGAAGGACCTTAGCAGAATCACCAATATGCCAAGGACACACTGAGCCACAGCTACTGATTTCCAGTTTACACGTTTCTTTTGTTACCATAACTGCCACTGGAAGCTGGCTTTACTGCCATCCTGGTGCATGAGCTTTGCTAGCAGTTCAGAAGAAATATCTAGGCCATCAGATTTTGCCCAAACTTAATTATTTTACTGCTGAGTAGTGGTCTCAGACTGGGTCCCTCACTTACTGCAGCTTTTGCAGTTCCAGTTTAGGGAGGGAATGATATTTCCCCAACCTAAGATGGACTTTGGTAAGGTAACTTACACTGTGTGTTACAAGTGCAAGTTTATCATGATGTGATTTATTAGAATTAAGAAAAAAAAAAGAATTTATGGTGGCTGCAGAGCACAGTGTAGTAGGATTATGAAGAAGGATCTTTTGATCTTAGATATTTTTAGATTTATTCTTCAGCCAGAGGTATTCTTAAATCCAGGCATAGAGAAGAAATGAGGTTGTTCAGGTGTTTATAAGCAAGCAAGCAGGAGCCAAAGCCTTGGATCCAAACATAAGTATCAGACAGGTTCAAACACAAGCCAGTCTCAAAGCACTGAGGGTGGACTCTGATCTGGCCCTAGATATTGCTCCTCTGTGGAGTGCTATGAATTGTCTTTTAGCTAGTAAGTAAACCTCCAGTTTCTTCATCACATATGCATTTGTTCTGCTGTGCTATCATGCTACTGCTTGCGTGGGTTTCTTCTGAATGTTTCTCAGTGTGGGTACAATTACATCTGACCTAGAAGTTTAGCTTCATCGTTCAAATCTGAGGTGCTGGCATAAGCCCAGTTCTATCAATAAATAGCAGTTTATGAGAGCTGGAAATGTTGGTTGCATCAAGGAGATCCTTTGAGGTCTCATTTACAATAAGTCTCAGAATAAGCAAGGTGACAGCAGCTGTAACTTGAGGAGTCACCACTGCCTGCACAGAAGCTTTGTTTCTGAGTTTGGTGCTAGTAAGCCTTGATATCAGGTCTTACTTAAAATTTTAAAAAGCTTCCATGGGGAGACTTGAAATGCATGACGGCTCCAAAGCTTGCTTAAGGCTACATAGTAATGAGTTGGAGTCCACTGAGGGACAAAATGGAAATTGGAGGCATTTGTGGTAATAGTGACATAGAATTTAGAAATAGCTAATAATTAAGGGCCATAGATAAAACCATCAGCACTTTTCCAGTTTGATAGATTTCTTCTCTGAAACCTTTCCAGTTCTTGTTGTCCTGTCTGTGCCAAAGGTGAGGATCATTCCAGCAAAAAAAATCTATTGCAAACCAGGTGCCCTTCTTAAATCTTGCCCTTTCCTGATACCAAAAGCAATCTACTTTTCACATTGTGGATGTGAAAAGTATCTTTTCTTTATCTTTAATATGAAATATTTCATAGATTTTTTGGAAACTGCTTTCATAGTTTGTCACTGACTACTTTCATAAATCTTTATGTTCTCACTAAAAATAAATGCCTACTTATTATTATAATATTAATATGTGTTTCATAAGTTAAGAAGGATTTGGTGTCATGCACACACATATGCTCACAGGGCACAATTGCATGGAGAAGTTTACAGCCATTTTATGCAGTGGGATGCATTGCAGTGACAAGTGCACAGCCAATTTCTGTTAAGTTCATAAATTCAAATACTGAAATTTGACAGAATCCCATTTTCTGTTGCCCAGACACAATAAGCATTCATTGTACCTCCGGAAGTAGAGACAAGTCAGAAAAAATGAAAAAAGATGGTCAGGACCTGTGAGTCCCAAGCTGCCCAGCCATAGCAATGCAGATTTCACACAGGACAGTTAGGGCAAGGAAATGTTGGAGCAGCAACAGCCAGAGTCACAGGCTCAGAAGGAGCAAAGTATGATCTTTTCCTCACCTCAAAGCATTGGTTTCCTCTGTGGGCATGCAGGAAAGCCGTCGGCTGCATGTTGTGCCAGTCTCGGTGGAGTCCCAGGGACAGCACTGCTACAACATGCAAACAGAGTGCCATTTATGTCATCACATTTTTATGCTGCATCCTTCCTTGCAGCAGGAGTCATTTATAGCAGTACAGTCCTAACAGCAGAATTGGCATCACAGCCACTAGCCTGTCAGTCTTGAATGTGTAAATGTCTTTGAATGAAACACTGTATAAAAGGCACCAGCCACTTCTTTCCTGCCTCTCAGCTCACCTGTGGTGAATTCAAGTCAGTCCTCAGATATCTAACAGAGAATTACATTTGTGATAAGCTAAGCCAAAGGTCTTACCCAGGATGTTCTTAGGATTTTTGCACCTGTAGGCACTGCAGATCTGTGAGCATCTGTTTCATGTGAAACTCCTTTTCAACACCCGATTCACACATTTCCTTTATCAGCAAGGTTAGGGCTCAGCAAACCTAAAAGCAAGCAGTTTTCCAAAAATGTTAATGTTCTATTTCTCTCTTTGATACACATCCACTCCATGCTGATTATATTCTTTATAAAGCAACTGCAGAGGGCAGCTAGCTTATCTGGTTGCCATTTCTCTCACAGCTCTTTGCTACCTGCCTCTAGTTTCCAATTCCTCTGGTCCCCACATCCTTCTCATCATCAGCTTCCTGGCAGCTGGAGAGACTTGAGCCAGCATCTCCCATGGGCAAAGCTTCTTGTGGTCAAAGGTACCAACACAAACTCAGTTTCAACTTAACATGAGTGTTTAAATGAAGTCAGTAAGGCCCTCGGGTTTAAAGGTGGATTGTATTGGTTCAGCTTGCACCCATTTAGCTGCTGTCCCTGTGTGAGCAGGTGCAAGTTCAGTTGGATCGAGGCATCTCTAAGCTGGTAGCAACGCTCAGACATAAAGCTACATCAGTTTGACAGACTGGTTTAACAAAATAGTCATTGCTGCACTGTAGAAAGATGAGTATGCTGCAAACAACCATGCTGATGGAGGAAGGTAACACTCTTAGTCTGCCCATGTTGCTCCTCATTGCCTCTTCCCCAGAGGTTTCCTTCACTCCAGATCCATCAGGATGACTACTTATGCATGGGCAGGGCTTCAGGGTATTTATTATCTCCTACATTTTGATTTAGTTGTTTGCCCTTGTCCATATTAAAGAAATGTTCACCTATGCAATTAGCATAATTGGGCTTTTTAAACAGTGTGAGCTTCACCACTGTCTTTGTTGCACTATGCCTGGTTTGCAGTGATGTAATGACATGAATTTACAGTAGGTTAAATAGGTCCAATTTTCTGAGTACAGTCAGAGTGAGAGTCTGGAAAGCAGCTGATGGTGTAGGAGTTTCTTTAGTCATGCTGCTGTGCTGCAAGGAAGAAGTTTGGGCCAGCAGTCACGTATTCAGTGTGAAAATCTGGCAGATAGATGAAAAACTTGCTCTGTGTTGCTGCAGTGCTACTTGAGGCTGCTCCCTTCTGAAGACACAGAGCAGTATTTCTAGATGAGCACTACTAGGTGAGGGGCCACTTCTGAATTATTTTAACGTTTACTCAGAGGCCTTGAGTGCCAGTAAGCTCACACAGTTCTCTCTTTAGTGAGTCTGAAAACACGGACCCAAAGACCCGGGGGAACTGTAAAATTTCTGTGTTCGTGAACATGTTTGGAGGGTCATCCCACACTGCCAGGGAATTTCCTTATTGACTGGTGGAAGCAGAGCAGGGCTGGGAAGGCAGCCTGAGGACAGGGTTCCTTTTGGATCCCAAAGGCTGAAGTGATTTCATATTGATCCGTGCTCTCGTTGGCAGAAGGAGGCTGCTCTCTGCCGCAGCCTTATTACTCTGCATTTAGTGTGTGTGACAACTGTGTCTTTACTAGATGGAGGAGATACTGCAAGCCTGGAAGGGCTGTTCTTTTAGGGTTGTTTACATGCAAATAAACAAACCAGTACTGTTGAGAAACAGAGAGCAGAACAGAGTGTCTCCGTAGCACATTGCTCCAGCTTAAAACAAAAGGAGTGTCGTGATATCGTGTCTCTTTTTTTTTTACAGGAAGAACTGCAGTCTGCCTCACTTTGTCTTATTTTAGCTTCAAGCTGATGTACTTATGGAGAAAACACTTTCATCACTAAGGAATACAGAGAAAGCTCCAGAGGAACTGGAAGGAATATTGCCAAAATTTCTAAAGCTGAAACTGGACTTACATGTCACACAGCTGTGAAGCTGCACTTAGCAAAGTTGTGTGGGATACACCCTGTTCTGTCAGACACCCCATTCCCATTTGCAAAGATTGATCTTTGAGGAAGCTGGTCCTCAGAATGGCATGGAGATCACGCATCCTAGACCGACAAATATAAATGACTTTTAGCTTTTTTGTGTGCACATGAGGTGAGGCCAGTTGTTCACATTCTTCCACATGCTTGCCTGGAACAAATTTAGTTACCTCTTAAGGTTGTAACCTCTTAAGGAAGTACTTTAGAAAAGGAAGCTGCTCAGTGCAGGTCCATGGGAGTGAAGAGGCTCTGAGTTTCTAAAAAAGCAGGTGGAAAAAGTACCTCCATATAGTCTGAGGCAGTCAGAGAAAGCATGGGCAGCCAGGGTCATAGAACAACTTCAGTATTACTAAGAGCATGCAAATCATGTACATATGATTACAAGAAAACAAAGGCTATAGCAAGGCCTCTCCAAGGGAATGTCATGATGATATTGAGGAGTCTGGCAACGGGAGTGAGGGCTAGTTCTGTGTGTGTCTGTGTGTGTTTACCATTTTCTGTCTCCCCCTAAGATGAACTGTTTACTATAAAGGGTATCTACTTGCCTAGACACCTGTTGCTGTTGCCCTTTTGCTTGTAGCATACTAATGAAATGGAACTTGGCTTAATTAGGCATTAGAGTGGTATCCAGATTTTGTATTTACTAAGGAGATAATAAAACTTCAAGAAGTGAAACAAGAAATCATTAGAGATACTAACAGTAGTTATTTTATACATCTCCTAATTAGAAGCATTAACAGTAATGATCCTGTAAGCTGGTCTTGAATAATGGTCAATTCACATTCCTCTGTACAGAGGGGCCAAGAAAATGTTTTTTAATGGATCACATAAATGAAGTTAGTCAGCTAACTAAAAACAACATCCTGTATATTCAAGATGGTTCTCTGAGGTCTAGCCACGTGGAATACTGATAAGAGCAAATGCTTAGAAGACAAAAGCCTTAATGTTCTTTTCTTTCTAAATGAGGATAACTCACACACATCACAGCCAAAGGCATATTTTATTCATGCAACGTGAATCTAATCCTGAAATACTTCTGCAGGCATTCTTCAGGTAGATAAGAAAGCCCTAACTTGTAAACAGGGGGCTACATTTTCTTATTCATTGTACCTGCCAAGTGGATGGAGCCAGGTTGTGGCATCTTAATGAGAGGCCTTTGTTGATGTACTATGACCCCACAACAGTCACTACGAAGGGCACAGGCTGCCTCTATTCCTTCTCAGTCCAACTTCTTTTTAGAGTCTTGAAGATGTCAGTAAGATAGATGAGCATGAAGAGCCTGTTTTAAGGAAATTCACTTACAAAGAAGTAACTTCTTTTCATCCCTGAATTAGTTTGGCAAGCATAGACCATGCAGGAAGGTGGAATGTGAAGTCCTAATTAATGAGTAGAGCAAAGACAAAAATGGAAACCACTTCTAATCTGTGAATATAGCAGCGTGTGGCAGATCTGCAGGCTTCTGTAATTATCAGGCATCCAAAACATGCTGTTTACACCACCAAGACAGCAGAATTAGACCTTCTCTCCAGGAGGAGAAAGATGGCAGCCAAAGCATTGCACTCATGGCAAACTTTTGACCCATCAAAATACTGCTGAAGAAGACACAGCTTCTCTCTTGCTCTATTGGTGTTGGAAATAATAATAACCCTTGAATGCACTAGCGCTCAAGATGGGTGGGAGAAGATGCAAGAGCAGTTTGACACTGTTGGTTCAGCTTTTCCTAATTGCATGCGGCTGGCACATTCACGGAATGAGGATAGGCAAAGATGACCAAAGAACTACTAGCAGTGAGAGATCTGTCTCCACTACATCATGAAACTGGTCAGGTTAACTGTCTTTCCCTGTTTGCCTCCAGTGCAGTATATGTCACCAGGAAAGTCCACAGCATGGACTTCACAACCACACCTTAGATCAGTCTTCAAGCTAAACACCTTGTGGTTCTCTTAATTTGCACTTGTCCACATTGATATTGGCTAGATATAAGAGTACAACTGAAAATGTGTTTCCGATACTCCTCCTGTTTTCATGATACGCACCTCCCTTCAGCAATAGCCCACTTCTGCATTCAACAGCACAGGTATTAATGTGCCAGAAAATATTTCCTTGAACAGATCACACTCGGTACCTGTAGTTTAGCTGTATTCCAATTTTAAAGAGACCAGTTTCTTCTCAGTGTGACTGTGAAGCACACCATTTTGAAGGACATAACCAAGTGACTTGGGATTTGTATGAACACAGAGTCTACGACAGGAACACAGGAAGCCTAGAAGAATTGGCTTTGCTACAACCCAGCTTGTAATTACAGCCATTTGTTTGAGATAGTTATTTCTATCTTCAATAAAACAGCAGTTGCAATATGAAAGCTGTGGGTGCCTTTTGTCAACAGGGTCTGCTGGGACAGCTGTAGTGGTGGCTGTTGGGGGAGAGCAGCATGGCTTTCTCCTCAGATGTGGTACGGTGGTGGTTTTCAAAGGCCACTACTGAGAGAAACATTCAGTGATCAGCAGGAATTGAAGTCAGGCATTTCTGAATGAATCTAGTTCACAGAATAACAGAATAGCTGAGGTTGGAAGGGACCTCTAGAGATCATCTAGTCCAACCCCCCCTACTCCAGCAGGGACACCTACAGCATGTGGCACAGGGTGGCATCCAGGCGGGTTTTGAAGATCTTCAGAGAAGGAGACTCCACAACCTTTCTGGGCAGCCTCTTCCAGGGCTCTGTCGCTCTCACAGTGAAGTTGTTCTTCCTCATACAGAGATTAAACTTTCTGTGTTTCAATTTGCACCTGTTATCCCTTGTCCTGTCCCCGGCCACCATGGAAAAGAGCCTGGCCCCATCCTCCCTACAATCACCCCTCAGCCTCCAACTAGGCTCGGCACCATTTATCACCATCCTCTGGGCTCTGCCATCCAGCCAGTCCTCAATCCACTTCACTGTCCACTTGTCCAGTCCACACTTACGGAGCTTTCCTATGAGGATGTTATGGGAGATGATGTCAAAAGCCTTGCTGAAATCAAGGTAGACAACATCCATGGCTCTCCCATCGTCCATCCAGCTAGTCAGTCCATCGTAGAAGGCTATCATCAGGTTCATCAAACATAACTTGCCCTTCATGAATGCATGCTAACTACTCCTGATCACCTTCTTTTCCTTCACTTGCCTGGAGATGGTCTCTAGGATGAGCTGCTCCATCACCTGTCCAGGTGAGGCTCACCGGTCTGTAGTTTCCCGCGTCCTCCCTCTTGTCCTCTCTGAAGACTGGAGCAACACTGGCTTTCTTCCAGTCCTGCGACACCTTCCCCGCTCTCCATGACCTCTCAAAGATCTTGGAGAGCAACTGAGCAAGAATGTCCACCAGTTCCCTCAGTGGAGGGATGCACTCTTGGGTGCATCCCATCCACGCCCATAGATTTAAGCGTGTCCAGTTCGCCCAACTAATCTCTAACGCAGTCCTCCTCGACCAGCGGGACGTCTTCCTCTCTCCCGCTTTTGTCTCTTGTGTCTGGGCTCTGTACTTCATGGGACTGGCCTTAGCAGTAAGGACTGAAGCAAAGAAGGCATTAAGTAACTCTGCCTTCTCTGTATCCTCTGTCACCAAGGCACCTGCCCCTGAGCCTGGAGAAAGCGCTGTTTGAACATTAGCCAACTCCCCTGGACCCCCTTTCCTTCTAGGACCCCGGCCCAGGGCATTTCTCCAAGGAGCTCCCTGAAGAGGTCCAAATTGGCTCTCCGCAAGTCCAGCGTTGCAATCCTACTTCTTGCCCAGTTTCTTTCTTGCAGGGTCATGAATTCCAGCATTTCATGGTCACTGCAGCCAAGACTGCCCCCCATCTTCACACTTCCAACTAGACCATCTCTCTTTGTTACTATCACGTCTGACAGTGCCCCTCTCCTTGTTGGCTCATCTACCACCTGCATCAAGATTTTATATGCCATGTTCCGAAAGGAACCTCCTGGACTGTCCCTTCCGAGCTGGTCATCCCAGCAGACATCAGGGGCATTGAAGTCACCCATAAGGACCAAGGCCTGTGATCGTGAGGCTAAATCAGGACTATGCACTTAGCAAAAGAGAGCAATTGCAACGTACGGCTCCCTCGCCACACCATGAGGGTGATCCCCGATCCTGGTCTCTCTAAAGTGCTCACGGTCATGGCGTGGGACATTCCCAGTTGCCGCAAGTGAAAGTGTTCCCTGAAGGCAGCTCAAGCTCGCGGTTCTCTTGGCAGTTCCTCCAGTTGTGGTTCAGGTCTTACACTCTGTGAAGTGCCTGGGCTTCTGCTCCTGCGTGCCCTGAGGGGCTTCCAGGCCAGCAAACCGGCACTGCCCTTTGCTGGGACACGCAGGCTGGTCACAGTCAAACACTGGCAGCCAGCCCCAAGGCAATCCCTGCGTTTGTGCTTGAAGGTGCTTGGAAGCTCTAGCTTGCCAACTGCTGCCTTCTTTCCCTTTTCTTCCATTTTTTTCTCCGTCTTTCTACCCATTGCCCACTTTCTTCTTCTCCCTCTCCCTTTTATCTTCTTTTTTTAATTCCTACTTTTATTCTCCCCATTTTTTCCTCACCATTTTCCTTTTCAACTCTTCTTATTCTTTGATTTCCTTTGTGCTTTCTTTTCTACCCTTTTCCAATTCTTTTTTTCCCATTCCTGTTCCCCTCCTTTTCTTTCCCTTTTCTCTTCCTTTTTTTCTCATCTACCCCTTCCACCACTCTTTTCCCCATCTTTTCTCTGCCCTCTTCCCCCCTTTTCTCAACTTTTCTTTTTTCTTCCCCTTTTGCTTCTCCAGTCTTTTCTCTAGCCTTTTCTCTGCCGTGCCTTCACCTTTTAGCTCGTTTTTCTCCTTTTTTCTCCCCATTTTCCTCAACATTTTTGATCTTTTTTTCCCCCTGCTTCTCATTTCTACCCCTTGCCTTTCTTCTTCTCCCTCTCCCTTTTATCTTTTTTTCCTTTTATTCTCACCATTTTTTCCTCACTCTTCTTTCCATTCTTCTTCTCCCTTCATTTTTCTCCTGCTTTCTTTTCTACCCTTTTGCTTTTCTCCTTATCTGCCATTCCTGTCCCCCTCCTTTGCTTCCCCTTTTTTTCTTCGCTTTTTTCTCATCTCCCTTTTCCACCACTCTTTTCTCCATCTTTTCTCTGCCCTCTTCCCCCCTTTTCTGGACTTTTCTCCTTTTTTCTTCCCCTTTTGCTTCAGAGGCTTTTCTCTAGCCTCTTCTCTGCCCTGCCTTTTCTTATCCCTCTCCTCCTTCCTTTCTTTTCACCACCTTTTGCTCCTGCTTTTTCTCTTTTTCTCCCCATTTTCCTCACCCTTTTTTCTTTTTGTTCCCCCTGCTTTTTGTTATCCCATTTCTCCTACCCTTTCCTCCTCCCTTTCTCTCCCCCTTTTTCTACTTTCTTTGCTCTCCTTCTTTCTTCTCCCTTTTCTCTCACCCTTTCCCATCATCTCTCCCTCCCTTTTATCCCCCTTTTTCTCCCCCTTTCTACCTCTCCTCATCCTTTTTTTCCCCTCACCCTTGCTTTTCTTCCCCTTTTAGTTCTTCCCTTCCCTTCTTCTCGCCTCACACCTCTCCCACCCATATCTTACCCCTTTCTTCTCTTTTCTTCTCCTTTTCATTCTTCTCCTCATTTGTCTTTATTATTTTATCCTTTTCTTCCTGGACAATCCTTTCTCATGCTTTATCTCTTTCTTTCTCTCTCACCATTATTTCTCTCCCTTTCTTATCTCCCCCTTTTTTCTTCTACCCTCTCTCCCCTTATTCTTCCTTTTTTTTCCCCTTCCATTTCCATGCCGCTTGCCTATTCCCCAGTTTTCTGTCTCTTCCTTAGTTCCCCTGCCTCTCTTTTTCTCTTTTGCTTCACAATTGCCTGCCCCACCTTTCTTTTCTCACAGGACTTTATTT
>VWPW01009926.1:374424-410701 GCA_013389825.1 Crypturellus undulatus | reverse complement strand
TCCCTCGGCGCGGGGACTCGCGGGGTGCGGAGCCGAGCGCCGCGGCGGTTGCACTCCTTGGATGCACTGTGTTTGTTTATTGTATAAATATATATATATGATTTTTTTTTTTTAAGAAAACGGGTCTATGTCGAGTTACGGTGGAGGCGGGCGGGGCAAAGGGTAACGCTCAGGGGTGCGCGGCGGCGGTGCCCTTTCCCGGGACTCTCTGGCTCCCTGTATCCCCCCAGCCTGTCCCAGCGGCCGCAGCTTCCCCGTCCCTTGCAGCGCGCTGGGGGTGCGAGCCCGTGCGCCTGGCCCTGGGCTCGGCCACCCGAGCGGATCCCTCTGCCGGGCTCAGGTAGGGGCTGATGCAGCCCCGTCCGGGTGCTGGTTCGGGCTCGGTGCCGCCTGTGCTCGTGCTGCTCGCGAGCGCCGCAGCCTCGGCTCGGGCAAACGGGCGCCCGTGCCCCATTCCCAGCTCTGGGGAAGGACTGGAAGGAAGCGGAGAAGGGAGGGCAGCAACGCCAGAAGCAAAGGTGAGGGTTAGGGCAGGAAATAAGCCTTAGTGCAGCTTGTTGGTGATGGGGAGAGGAAGGTGGAGGAAGGGGAAAGGGATGTGGTGAAAGCTAAAGCAGAACTACAGGCATCGGCAAGGGAAGGTTGTATTTGTCAAGGCTGGAGAGAAGAGTAGGGCTCAAAGTCACTAAGACAGGAGAGATCTACGAATGTCACTAACCAAAACATCCCTAATGCTGCACGGACTGAAGCTGGAGACCTGGGAAAGCCCAAGGTTGTGCCGGTCTTGAGGCTGTAGCACTCGAGAGCGGGGAGCTGTTTGCAGGGAGGTGGCGGGAGCAGCAGCAGTGGTTTGGGCTTTGGTTGGAGCAGGGGCTGCAGAGCCAAACAGGTTGTCAGCGCCGAGGGGGCTGCCCTGCTTGGTTTGCTCCTCCAAAACCAAGGTGGGAAAACCTTAGATAAGAACCACTAGAGATCAGCCGGGAAAAGGAGAGGGAAGCAGATGCAGACAGAGAATTTTAAAAAAGGGACAAGTTCAACAGGGAATGGGGGCAGGATAGTGGGAAGCAGGACAGCCAGAAATGGGATTGAAAGGTGCAAAATGGGCTGGAAAGGAAAGGCTAATATTTGTTGCCTGTAACTGCTACTGTCTGGTACAGATGCAGCTCTGAGGGTGAAGCTGAATCTCTAGGTGCTCTCTCGAATCTCCACCAAATTCATCCCAAGTTAGTGCTGAGTCTAATTACCCAGTGCCATGGGGCTTGCATTAAATACCACTGTAGTGGCTGCAGCTAATCTTGTAGCAGCTGCATTTTCCTTATCCTCAAGTTGTATATTGTATTTCTGTATAGGGCTTGCATTACTCTGTAAGGTGCCGAAGTTTAACTATACACTGTAATGTCCACACAGATTTAACCTGCATCTACCAGCACTTAGACTCAAGCTTGAATGTAATCCTGTGGTTTTGTGACCTTCTTGTAAAAATTTGAAGTGCAGTATGTGTATTTTTAACCCGAATGCTTGTTACTGGAGACAAAAGCAAGAAAGAAACATCCTTGGAAAACTCCTTAAAGCTCTTCTTAAGGGCAGCACTGGCAGAGCTGCAGTGGAGGTGCTTGGGAGGTGTTGGTGCTCCCTCTCAGGCTGCAAACGAGCTCCCTTGTTCTGTGGAAGCCTGGAATTCATCAAGATGCCAAATGTTGCTCTATGACTCGGCCTGTTGCTCCCCTCCAGCAGCCGTAGCTAAAATTTCCTTGTGCCCAGGACTCCAGCCCTGTGTGCGGTGTGGGGAGAGGCTCAGAGCTGCCTGGCGGAGTCTCCACGCAGTGATGAGCAATGAAACGAAGTATTGGCAGGTGAGACGGTGCAGTGTGCGATTGAACAGACCGAGCGGGGGAGAAAATGGAGAAGACGGCAAGAAATGGCAAAAGCCAGTTTAAAAGCAAGGTTTTCAAACAAGTCACTTCTATGATGGTTTAGCAGCAGCGCATCCTTCTGGTGAGTTGCCTTTCACAAGCGCAGGAGATTGATCCTGCAAACACTGAGTTGTTGAGGTTTCTGTTGAGGAGAGGGGAGTGCTCAAGCGACCGTCCCAAGGTGCCTCCTGTGCCCTGCACATTCTCTGTGGCTCTGAGCGAGCAGAAATGCTGCTGCTTGGCCACCCTTAAAGCTCCACGTGATAGATAGTGCTTGCAGTTCTGTGCAGATTTCCTAAATTACTGGAAACAATTTAAGCTACTAATGAGTAACTTAAGCCCCAGGATCCATGAATAGTTTATGCAGAAAGCAGCCCAGGGTGAAAGCTTTTACGGGCTTCCCAGAAGGTAACTAGGAAGAGCAAGGCTAGTGTTAACTTCCTTTTTAACTACAGGCATCTGCAGATCAAAATTACTGGTTTAAGTCAAGTATCTTTCAAGAGTCACTTTATTATAAGGAAAATACCCCTAGGTATGCAAGTGAGTCTTTTACATAGTGATGTTTTAAAATATAATTTACAGCAGAGGAATGAACCAAATATTAGAGGGAGATTTTAATTAGGTGAAAAGCACCGGAACAATTTGCAGAACCTGTGTCCTACCAATAAGTAAATCAGTGCCACCAGCTTGAGAACATGTTGGTCCTGCCCTGCAAAACAGGAAGGAGTGCCTGCTCTTGCTATGCTTCTTGCTTGCCCATTTCCTGCAATTCTGTAAAAAAACTACATATAATTTTTACCGATTTCTGAATAACAGATAAGTCTTGAATCTTACATTTCACTGACCCAATAATTTGATTTTGTAGGCTCATATAGTTTAAGTATAGCCTTTTACTCTAGCAGGAAAGCTTCCTTAGATACAGTGGTTCTTGCCAGTAGCTATTTACAGTGATTTGCAATCCGTTTGTCCAGCAGTCCCACCTATAGCTTTCAAATGTATTTTGGCCCTGTTCGTGACTGCATTAAGGCTCACAAGGCCAAGGTCATGATTTGTCTTGCACTGTGTCTCTGTACCCAGTTTGCAGCAAGGCCACTTTATTCCCATTGTCTCTGTCTTTAATCAGCATTTTTCATTTGAAACACTCTTAAAACACAGAATAAAAGCACTTTAGAGGAAACAAAACTTTAAAAGTCCCTATTCAAGCAGCTTGCTTATGTTGTTCTACTCCTGAAGATTGCTTTAATCAAGGCACATTTGCATCCGGCAACATCAGTCTTGAGCAGTTCTGTGGTCTAACCATGGTGTTTTACAATCTCTAATTTATTAAGTTCCACTGAACATTTTGAACTTCAGTTAAAGATGAATCAAACCCAACTTGCTATAGAATTCATTTCATTTTCACCTCAACATTCTCCAGGTCTCCAAACATTATATTAAGGTATAGTTGTAGCAAGAGATGGAGGTTCATCTGTTGGTCAGAAGTAGTTTTTGAGCACCAAAGGTAGAATTTTGTCTAAAATGGTGAAATAATGCAATAGAGACAGCCGTGTCTCTAAAGTTCACATCTTCTCGATCTGTTGTTAAGTAACCTAGTCCAGAGAATACTACATGGAGTAGTCTTAAATATTTTGAGATCTGCATTGTGACAATCTCAAATACTTTAAAAAATTAGTAACTTAGATAAGTCCCCTTATAAAGTTGTTCAATTATCTGGTGCAATTTTTCAAAGTCCATTCATAGAATCATAGAACGCCTAAGGTTGGAAGGGACTTCTAGAGGTCATCTAGTCCAACCCCCCTGCACACGCAGGGCCACCTAGAGCACGTGGCACAGGGCTGCATCCAAGCGGGTCTGGAAGATCTCCAGAGAAGGAGACTCCACAACCTCTCTGGGCAGCCTGTTCCAGTGCTCTGTCATCCTCACCGTCAAGAAGTTCTTCCTTAAGTTCCCGTGGAACTTTTGATGCTTCAGTTTGTGGCCATTTCCTCTGGTTCTGTCAGTGGCCAGCAGTGAAAAGAGGCCAGGCCCATCCTCCTCACTGCTTCCTTCATCCCTACATAAATAGGGATAATATCAAGAATATGTCACTGGGGGCATTATCTTTTCAAATCTCGCTGCTCATGGGGAAAGGCAAAGGTTCTACGCATCTTCCAAGACAAAAAAAAAAGAAAAAAAAAGAGCCCAACTTGTGATTCAGGAAGTTTCAGGCCAGGGTCTCTATCAGGTCCTTAGGAAAATCATGTATTGGGTCATCTAAGAGCAAGTTTCTGGCCATATGAAGAAGACAACTGCGAACAGTCAGCATAGATTTACCAAGGGTAAATCATGCCTGACCAACTCAGCTGCTTTCTAGGGTTGAATAACTGGGTTTGTGGGCAAAAGGAGAGTATTCAGCGCTGAGTGAAAAACACCTAGATACTGTGCCCAGTTCTGGGCCCTGCATGACAGAAAGGACGTTGATAAAGTGGAGAGAGGGCAGCAGAGAGGCCCCAAAAGGGTCAGGTGCTGGAGCGTTCACCCTGTGAGGGGCAGGCTGAGGGAAAGGGGGTTTGTTCAGTCTGGAGCAGGGGAGGGTTTTGCGGGAGAGCTACGGGCAACCTCGGTACCTCAGGGGAGGCGAGCAGGAACGTGGGGCCGGGCTCTTCACAGGGCTGCCCAAGGGACGGCTGCCTGGGGAGCCTGCGCAGCCTCCAGCCTCAGAGGGTGTCAGGGCCGGGCTGGCTCCAGCCCTGAGTAACAGGGTCCAATTTCACAGCAGGAGTTTGGACCAGAGCCCTCCTGCAACCCCATTCAACCCATAAACACAGCACAATTTAAGGGCAGTCACAAGTAAAACAGCAGCAGCACCCACTGTCCCACCTGGAATGAGGGCTGTGAAGCTCCCATCCCTTCCAGGCCCACCTGAGGCACTCGCACCCCACACATTTTGCTTAGAAAAACACTAATGCTCTAAGAGCATTCAAGCAATTCAGCAAGCGAAATGGGCAAGAGGAAAGGGCCACAAACTGAAGCATCAAAAATTCCACAGCAACTTAAGACATTTTTATCTAACACTGGGGGTGACAGAGCCCTGGAACAGGCTGCCCAGAGAGGTTGTGGAATCCCCTCTGGAGATCTTCCAAACTCACATGGATGCCACCCTGTGCCGCGTGCTCCAGGTGTCCCTGCTGGAGCAGGGAGGTTAGTCTACATCATCTCTAGAGGTCCCTTCCAACCTCAACCATTCTATGATTCTAAGGCAACAGGCTCCCATGGCACAAACAGCTGCTGCTCAGAGACAGGGACTATGACAGCAAGTCTTCAGCTCCTGAGGAGTGACTGCGATCTGGAAAACTCAGAAAGGCAAGAAAAGAAGAGGGGTGCTACAACTTGTGTTCACACATGTTAACGTTCCCAAAGGTTGCTTAGAAAGGAACCACATCCCGTATATTGTCACATTCTCGTTCACCCGGCAGGGAAAGAGGTAGGCACATCGACAGGTACTAAATTCCTGTCCTCAAGCACCTTTCAACAAGAAGTCAGGACACTAGAGAAGCTAATTCCAGAAGTTGTTTATTTATCGTTGAAGAAACACACAGCAGCAAGTTCTGTATTGGCTTCAGTATGACCAGATAGTTCATTATTGTTACTGCACCCCAAAATTGAAGTCAACACAGCCATTACCACAAACCACTTTTTTGGAAAGGGAAAGAATGTACCCTGAAGACAAAGAATTGGGAGGGGAGGGGGTAATTTCTCCAAAACCACACATTTTAAATATGACAATATTTATAAATCCTTGAAAGGCATGAATTATCCAGTAATGGAAAAAGCAGTTATGCTGTTGGCAACAGAAAAGACATAGCAATATGTTTACCAAAACGCTTGCATGGTAAAAGCTCTCTGTTTTGTGGCTGTACACTGCAGCAGTACACGTTACTGGAACATTACTGCAAAACAGCTCCAGAGGCAGATGTATTCAAGTAAATCTACAGAAAATATCCCAGTGTAGCTAATGCTCATAATGCTTATTATTGTATTTAATTCAAATGTCAACACTTACTGAATTTAGATAATGATAAAATACGTCTCTCAAAATCACTTGCCCTCAAAAATATCTAAATAAGAGAGGGTTTAATATCCTTTTTTTTGGCTAATTATGGAAATTGATCCAGCTCTGCTTTTCAGTAATTCCACCACAATATGAACACAAGTGTTTTGAAACACACCTTCTTTGATGATAATACCCCATTCCAAATTAAGAACAACTAAAAAGGTAGCTTGTTTTAGTGAAAGACAGAAGTATTACTCGAGACAGCTGTGGGGATTGCTTCTTTTTATTTTAACAACAAGTGATCCATGAAATAAGCAATATTTGAAATTTCAAAAACTGGCATTCAATTTCCAAACTTCTGCTGTGAGTTTTGTGCATGATCAATCTATATGAGTAAGTAATTCAGGCTCATGCTTTCATGTTATCTCAAAATATTTGTTAAAGAATTCCAATTGAGAAGATTCATAAGCACAAATATAACCTGTGGATTGAATCCAATCAAGGCTAAAACATTGGTTAAACTGCTCTGATTTTCGCTCAGCGTCGTACAGTGGTCCACCCTTCTTCATCTGTCTCATTTTTCGTACGGCGAAGAGGCTCCCGCTCCTTCTCCGTCTTCCAGGAACCCTTCTCCTTCTCCCCATCTTTTTCTCGCTCCTTCTCCTTTGATGCTGCGGGGGGAGCAGAGGCTGCAGGCGCAGCGGGCGCTGGCCGCCTCACTGGCTCCCGTTCCTCCCCACGCTCTTCCCTCCTGTCGTCAGCCCGGCGCCAGGAGCTCGCTACAACACAGAAGCACATGGACAATGTTTGTTACCTTCCACCCACAGCCTGCAAGAGCTGAAACAAATACACCCAATCCTGGATACAATTCAGCTGTTCTCTGTCTTGTCAATGGTACTGTGAGGATGACAACCAAATGCAACTTAATTTGACAGTGAAGTAATGGATGGCAAATTCCTCTCATGCCTCTTTTCAGATTCAGCATCACTGAGCAAGTGAATACTGACATCTTTAAAATAGAGTAACTGAAATAATGTTCTGTTGATGTCTGTATGATGTAAAATATATTTTTATTTTACACTAATATCACAATTATAAAAAGCACAAAATGCACCTCATTGAAAAAGGCTGAATCTTGAAAAATAAACAAATCCTAACTGTAAACAATAATGTAAAACCATTTTTGGTGTTCAGAGTCTCAAAACAATAGACTCCTGTTCAAGTCTTCTGAAACCAAAAGCAGAAATGGCACTGGATTATACAATTCCACTGATAACAGTATTCAGAACCTCTTCACTTATACTAAGAATTGCTCTTTTCCACCAGAAGCAGCTCATAATTTTTACCCTAGTTATGTTTATGTAGTTATGAACAAAGCTGTATCAAATAACAAAACAGACAATCAATTACAAAACAGTTCTTGATGTATTAAAAAATCTGCACATGGAGAACCATTATCATCATCCAGTTGAAGTTCTGTTCTAGTTTGTTCACCAAAAATCACTGCATGACAGCACCTCATTTCACAGACCACTGATACAGAGGGCTGAAACTAAAATGAAATGAGATTCTGAACGTAATCATTTGTTAGAATTGTCCATGTGAACTCTCAGCCTAACGCATTTTCAGTCACTGTATTTTTTGAACACAGTATTATTAAATGTATATAACTAAAACAGATTATTAATCAAAATTAGGATAATTAATAGTGTGGAATGAATAAGGCTCTATTTGCAAATGCTTTCTCAGACTTCTGAGACTGCTAAGAAATGAGATAGAATTGATTTTCTGGGATATCTATCTTGATACTTCACAGCAAAGCTAACATACACAACAGCTTCGGTGTATTTATCACTTTGCTGACTGCAAATATAACTTATTCTCACTTCAAAACCTATCACTGCAGGACCTAAAATGAAGGTGAGCCCTTAGCAATAAAGAAACATACGCTCTTCACGGTCGGATCTGAGCGGCGGCCCCCTTCTCGGGGGAAGATCTCTGTCATCCATACGTCGGTCTCTCATGTCACGACCACCTCTGTCCCACTCCTCACGACGGCTCGAATCCCTCCAGCTAGAAGTCTCCTCAGCTGGTCCTCTCCTCCAGCCAGCATCATCCCTTTTGCCATTTGAAACATTAAAGAAGTTTAAATGTTAACATTTTACCTCTGCTACAGTAAGGAGAGAGTAAATCAGGACACAGTTATGTATTTTCGCCCCCAGAAACACAGGGCAAATATTTAAGCAGCAAAAGCAAAGTCAAACCTGGGCCGTCTGAAGCGATCGTCCCTCTCGAAGTCTCGGTCTCTGTCCGGTTCTCGGTCCTTTTCGCTCTCGTCCCGGTCTTTGTCTCTATCCCACTCGCGCTCTGCCGGGGGCCTGGCGTCGCGGGGGGGCCCCCAGCTGTCCTCGCGGGCCTTCTCACGCTCTCGCCACCCCCCTGCAAGCCACAAAGTCACTGAGACTCAATTCAGAGCTCTACACAAACACAGAACCCTCCACTTTCCTCAGAGAAACTGGTTCTAGAGTTTTGTGCGCCCTAAGAATCTTACTCAAATCTTCAAGCGAGAAAATTTTAGGCAAACACATTCATAAGAACTTACTTCTTTTTAAAGTTACTATCTACTTACACAACGCATCTGATGTTCATCCCACAATAATCTTAATTTACAGATATTTAGGAATGGGAATTCTGTATTAGGCTTTTTTTTTTTGTTTAATAGAGCAGAGGAGAAAACTAGTAGAGTACCAAGATTTAGATATTTATAATCTACTTTTTGCAGCTGATACAGTAGACGTGTAAATCTCAACAAAAGACACAATGAAAAACCTTTAAACATCATCAATACATGTTAAAGGAACCTGAAAGGAAGGCAGTATTTGCTAGCAGCAAGAGCAAATAAACTATGTAGGTATGGGAACTATATAGGAACAAGATCACAGGCTGTTAAGGTTTGAGTTCAAACTCCTGCTTAAAGCAGGACTTTCAAGGAAGATAAACCCCAAACCAATAAAACAGAATGGTAAAAAGACTAATATTTTTGTACACCAAAAAGATCAAAACTACAACAACTTGAATCACTTATCTAAAATCCTCCTTAGAAGAAGGTTAACTTCAGACATATTTTTAAAAGTAGAGGGAACAGGGAGAGAAGCCAAGGTGTGCGTATCTAATCGAAGGGTCTTCCTCACCAGGTCACTGAACTTACACATTTTGGTTTTTGCACACCAGAGAGGCAAGCTTCCCAGCACTACTATGAGACCTCGAGATATCTCTTGGGAAAGTAATACACACTTGCTGCATTTAATTTTTTTTCTAATTCAGCCAAATGAAAAGGACTACTTTATATAAAGAAGGGCACGTATTAGCCAAATTAATTCAGACGTTTTAGAGAGTTGATGCTCCCATCCCCAACACCGACTGCTTCACAGCCATTAGGCACCACAGCAGCCCGTGCTCCAGAGGTCATTTACCTGGTTTACCAAATGGTCTCCAAGGTCCTGGTCTGGAATCCTCCCCGCTCCGCCACGGACCCCTGTCATCGTCTCTTCTGGAGAGCCTGTCATCATCTGAGCTACGCCACGGGCCCCTGTCGTCATCCAGCCCGCGCCTGGGTGGCCTGTCATCATCCATGCCGCGTCTGGGACCCCTGTCGTCATCAGCTGCTCTCCAGCTGCCCCTGTCATCATCCAGCCCGCGCCTTGGTGGCCTGTCGTCATCCAACACACGTCTGGGTGGCCTGTCGTCATCCAGCCCGCGCCTTGGTGGCCTGTCGTCGTCCAACGTGCGTCTGGGTGGCCTGTCGTCGTCCAGCCCGCGCCTGGGTCCTCTGTCGTCATCTGCTGCTCGCCAGCTGCCCCTGTCGTCATCTAAGCCGCGTCTGGGTGGCCTGTCATCATCCAGCCCGCGCCTGGGTGGCCTGTCGTCGTCCAACGTGCGTCTGGGTGGCCTGTCGTCATCCAGCCCACGTCTGGGTGGCCTGTCAGCATCCAGCCCGCGCCTGGGTCCTCTGTCGTCATCTGCAGCTCGCCAGCTTCCTCTGTCATCATCCAGCCCGCGCCTGGGTGGCCTGTCATCATCCAAGCCACGCCTGGGTGGCCTATCCTCTTCTTCACGTCTAGGTGGCCTGTCCTCTTCGCCTTCACGCCTGGGTGGCCTGTCTTCAGCCGACTCCGGAGGACGTTCCTTTTCTTCGGGAGCACCTCGCCGGGGCAGATCATCCCCTCGCCGGGGCAGGTCATCGCCTCGCCGGGGCAGGTCATCGCCTCGCCGAAAGGATCTTTCATCATCTCTTGCTTCTCCTCTGCGCCAGTCTCTGTAAAAGCACAAGGTATGAGCAAGCAGGAGAAACTGTCCCCATCCATGTTAGATTAATGGCATCAAACCCCTCAAGGGTACAATTTCCTGAAAGACTCATTTGAAGTGGGGTTACAAAGACATCTGCAGCATCTGCAGGTTTCATATACACGTTCTGATGGCCTCACTGCTACAGGGAAGTGACAGGTAACCTTTTCTACAGCTTCAACAAAGACTGAACAGTTTATTATCTCCTTCAAAACCACAACTGTTTAGTTGTCCTGCAACGCAACAGAGAACAGGTTTAGCTATCAGACTGAGCCTAATTTGAAAAACTCTAGCCAACTCCCGAAGAATCTGTATTTAAAAAAAAAAAAAAAGACACATGCACGAAGTATCTCCCTTTTATATGCCCATAACAACCCTATAATCTAATCTGTGTTTCCCTGTGTTCTGGCACAGTTCTGTGCCAATACTCTCAGTGACAAACACGTACACCTACACAGTGTATGACACCTCAGGAAGCTGGTGACACAATTCACTGCTGCTGCTGGTGCTAACTGACTGCAAACAGAGATCACTGGGTCCTGGCAGGCTGACAGCACCTGCACAGAATCCCCTTACTACGATGTATGTGGGAAGAACTGATGAAAACTTTCCCTGGGGCATTAAGACAACATTTTAAAATACGCTTGGTTTAACAACACTGAAAAGATCAGGCACAACTGAATAGCAGTTACAGCCTCCCACCATTTCTCAGGACGTGCTGTTTATTTTAATGGTTGCAGGCCACTTGGGCACCCAGTAGACAGTATTCAGTATTTTAACAACCCCTTTGTACATAGTAAAGACAGGATTCTTTTTACATACATATTTGGACCATAAACCTAAACCTTGGCTTTGTCACCAGATTAATTTATTTCATGCAATTAATTTTCAAAAATCTTACTCAACCATGAAGAGGAATAAGTAATAGTCCATTACAAGGATGGAAGGTGGTATCTACCTCTTGGAAACAGAAATGTTGTACATTTTTGTATTGGGATTTACTTTCTCCACCTCTTAAAAAATTGTTTTACCCATAATTACCTTTCCACAGGGCCTCTCCGCCACTCAGATTCCGTCTCACCACCTCTTCTCCAGGAGCTTTCAGACTCCCTATCGCCCCAACGAGACTCCTGTAGGTCAGAACAAATTAAGAGCATTCCCTTAATTCAATTCAATTCTCTTGGGATTTTTTTTTTCAAGATTTTCAACTAATGACTTTTTAAGCATAGTATGCTCTTAGATTAATAAATTATTTCTTGCAGAGAATACTGAATGATCAGGTGGTCAAATAAGCAAAATATGGTCTTAACTGATTAATTTTATTGATTTTGTAGGGTAAAAAAATAGGGCCCTCTTCATACCATGCACTGTAGTAACAGGGTAGAGTATATGCAAAATTAAAGCACGAAAAAAAGCTTATTACAACTAAGCATGTAACAATATGAGTGAGTCATAGCTACTGCTGTTCATACAAAAACATTTTCTACCAGTTTTACTTTCCTATCGGATAGGACAGTAGGAATTCACTTACATAACACTTCTCATTTTTTAAAAGTGCTTTTTAAGCACATCTGAAGACATTATGCTGGTTAACTGAAGGTCTCTAAAGCAGAGACCGTTCTGTTCACCATCTACCCAGCTTTCACCTGAGACCTCAACACAAAAAACATTATTTGTGACTCAAGTTGCTCATAAACAGAGCAAAATAATGTATTTCACTAAAGTTAAAATGTCTTAATCTACTCCCAGGTAAACACAAACTAGATAAACAGTTTTTGACACCTGAGTGGTTTACTCATTATTTCCACCATAGAAAGCCAATGAGGCAAGCAGTGTAAAATAACTGTGTAATCTGGCTGGATCACATAAGTAAAACTACTCCTTGAAAACTCTGCATTTGTCAAAGTTTGAATTTCAGTACAGGGAAATATATAGGTCAAAGAGGAACTCACACATCCTCTAGTCTATGAGTTTCTATTTAAATGTTTGTGGTAATGTTCTTGTAGAAATGACCCAACAAGCACCGAGACTGAGGGAAAAAACAACATATTCCTGCAAATAATGTTATTTCTCTAGTGGTACAAATATCTTTCTCAGAACCTGATTCAACTTTTCCACACCAGTCAAGTACCCACAGCTGAGAGTGCCTCTTATGTGAAACATACTGGTGATGGTAGTTTACCAGGTAAATAATCAATTAAAAAAAAATCTTTCAAAGCAGGTTTTGCAAACTTCTGATTTCTTATCTTTATAGAGCTATTCACTAAAGCCTACCCTAAAGAAGGGTAACGGCTAAGGTGAATGAAATTTAAAAATATTCTTTTTACTAGTAAGCTTTGAAAAAGTGGGAGCTTAAAATGTTTGCAGCACTCAGTTGCATTTCTAAAATAATTTGGTATTTAATTTGAAAATAACTTATTTCTCTTTGTTTCCTATCGTTTTGGGATAGTGATTTTTCTCAATGCTTCTATTTGCAAGTACAAGTTGCAAACACCTCATTTAATGAATAATATAGTTTTATATTTCATAAGAATTATGCTTAGACTGGGATCTTCCTTCAATACATACTCTTATTTCTGACTTTGGTGTATGTCATTACGCTTCTAGTATAGTTCTCACTTGCGTTATAGAAAATTATATTCAATGTTCTTTTTAGGCTTTATTCTTTTAGCTTTTAAGCAGATTGGAGAGCTTACTGGTTTATTTGTTTTGCTTTATTTTTAAGCTGACATAATACTAATCAATAATAATTAACAGCTAAATCAGATGTTTATGCTACAACTGATTGTACAACACTGTTACTATTACCTGAATTTTCAATTACTTACAAATCATCTGCAGAAACAGGAGAAGCAGGAGTCTAAAATAAAATAATAAATTTGCTAACATTTACCTTTCTTGAAAATGGGTCATCGAGACCCCTCCTTTCTTCTTCCCTGCGGCGCTCTCTTTCCTCTATCTCCATTTCTCTTTGACGTTTTTTCTTCTCCAGTTCTTCCAGTTTTTTGACCCGCTCCTGGTACTCCCTCTGCTCCTGCTCACGTTTCTCTCGCTCAATGCGCTCCTTCTCCTCACGCTCTGTAAATAAAACACACAGCAAATATAACTACACTACCCTTGCACTGTATTCATAAAGTTTTACAAGCAATCCCTCCCCTTCCACTCCAAAAAAGACAAAGAAAGGAAAATCCAAGCATTTTACAGGTCATGTTAAGGGCAGAATGAATGTGTTTTTAATTAAAAAAAAAAAAAAAAAAAAAAAAGTGTCTCCTAAATCCAAAGCACTACAGAAAGAAACCATAATACGCTCCTGCCATCTGGAACAACTGCTGCTAGATATGGAAGAAAAACAGTGTTCCAACACCTATATGTTGAATTACATGTATAGACTACAGATATGCCAGCAAAAATATCAATAACTGACTCACGTATGATAAAAAAAAAGTCCTCCTTAGAAAAGGTTAACCAAGTAATACTAACTAGCCAAGCCAGAATTTTGCTATCCAGAATTTGTTTCTTTTCATGAGTTTTTAATATTGCACAGTTATAAACCCTTGTAGATAAAAAAAGCACAGCAGAAATTTATCTTAAGAGATGTCTATGAGCTCATCTTAAATCCTTGGAACTGGCTATCAGACAAAGCAATTCAGTATCACAGCAGGCTGCGAGAGTCACAGCAATTGTCTAGCTGTCAGTCTAACACCAATGTTCCCTTTCTATCCTGTATAAGATGTGCATGGACTGTGGTCAGAACACAAATTAAAAGATTAAAATCAAAGATTCAATTTTTCACTAGCGCTTTTTATCTCTCTATTCCTGTCTGGAGAAAAGGAAGAGCAGGAAATACTTTTTGCTTTCCACTCGTATAAACTTTTTGCCTTCTCCATCCTGCATGCATGTAAATTCAGAGATAGAATGGAGAGGCAGAGCAGCTAGCAGGGATGGTCTCTACTACTAACTGATGGAGAACAACCTTCCTCTAATACTGTGGAACAGGGAAACCTGAAGTTAATCGGGTAGAGCTCTGGAATGGGTGAGGAATACAAAAGACACCACAGCCACATTCCCGGTTATACCTTTGAGCAGTTGTTCCTCCCGCAGCCGCTGCTCCTCCTCCTCCTTCTCCTTGTAGTACGTGATGCGCCTCTCCTCTTTGCGCTGCTTCTTGCGCTCCTCCAAGCGGTTACGTCTCTCTTCTGCCAACCTCTCCTGGAACTGCTTGAGCTTATCCTGAAACACAAGCAGGTCACATGAGGCCATCATAACTTATATGTGTAAGACAAACGGTTGCAGAGAATCACAAGCTAAGGGCAATATATTAACTTAGCTCTACTAAGGAGGCTTAAGGTTTCTGCTTAAGCTGTAAGTATTAATTTGTTAAAATTTTTTTTAAAAAATCCTACTTCTTATTGCAACACAGGCATAAAATAAAAGCTATAACAATCTCAGAAAAAATATTAAAAATGTGGAGCAAGAAACAAATCAGCAGTTCTCTTTCTGTCCTCTTAGTCTAATTGTTATTAGACTTTGGAGACCTGTGACTTCAGGTACCCAATGATTTGAGTATCAAAATAATTATCAGATTCAAACAAAAAGATTAAAAAAAATACACACAAGCATTTATTTCCATGTATTTCTTGGTTTCAAAATTATTTTTTCAGTATGATTCCAGCAGAGTAAGTTCAAAATACTGTACAGATAGCTGTTTAGACACAAGCTATGTGATGGATCTCTTACTATCAGTGAAACTGTATTAAAATTAATAACTCAGCTACCTTTGAGACAATTATTTGCTGTATAACTTATTTCAGAACTGGCCATTAAAGAAGTTGTAAATGATAAAATCTAGGAGTGGATAATTTTTTTTCAGTCAAAACAGGAAGCAAACAATGTCATAATTCTGAGTCATTGTAGATGATTTTTTTTTCAACTTTCATGAAGAATCACAAGGTCACTTTAGAGTTTTATTGTAAGACCAGATTTTGTGTACCTCATAAATTGTTCGCCGTGATGCTTTCAGCCTGGCTTCAAATAGGTCTCTATCCTCTAACATCCTTGACAGTCTGTTCTTATGCTCAAGGGCCTTCTCACGCTCCAACTGCAAAGTAGTGATCTAAAAATAAATAATATTAATGTGTTACAAGGTGAGACTTCACTACATGTTTGCAATCAATCCGCCCGAGCCGCTATGAGAAGTCAAAAGACACTGCAGAATGAAGTTGCAAAGCTAACACTTGTATCTATCAATCTCCCATCTCCTCTGAATTGATCTGGAAAAGAGAACCTGAAAAAAAAAAAAAAAAAAAAAAAAAAACCTCATTACCAATGGATTTTACTAACTTAATCAGGAATCCTTACCCTTTCTTCTTCTTGCTGCTCCCACAACTCCATATCGTGCACTCTTTGCTCCTCATAGGCAGTCTTTATCAATGGAATTTCTTCTAAGCGCTTCGCTCTTTCAAAGTAGTCAATCTACATAAAGATAAGGTAACTTTAGCCTGGTATACGCAAAGACCAAACCTGGAAAGCTCAGTCCTTGGCATCTGCCAAAGGAAACCAAGGCCAGGAAGCAAGACTGCAGCAAGCGCACACAGGACGCTCCTCCTAATGTTCTCCCCAGCACAAACCCCTCTTGGCTACAGACATTTCCTAGGCAAGATGGAAGTTTTTGTATATTCAGATTGTATCAATGGATGCCTTCTTCCTTGCTCCCTGAACTCAGAGAAGCATTTCCAATACAAAACACACTTTGGCAAGAAATTCTAAGGCTCGCTGCTTGGAGACTGTCCTCTCATTTGTTCTGACCTTGACTTCTACTCACTTCATTTGATGTCTCCTATTTCATTATCCCTTGCAGTGAGTACAACTGCTCCCTGCCCACAGCTGCTATGCCAGGCACAATCTCACAGAGCAACTGTGAAAAAGAATTTGATTTTGGGAAAAAGAATATGATACCAGTCACTTCCAGATACAGGTGTAGTAATTTACTTAGATACTCCTTACACATAAGCCAAGTTATATCATTGATAATTCTTGGAAGCCTTTTTTCCAACTCTCCAGTTGCTCTGTTTAACAGCTTTGACAACAAGGGGAAGTCCTGCCTCACATTCCTTTTACAGAAGCTGTTCTCATCATCCCAAGGACATCATATTTACCCAGGTGCCTATTAATTCTGCTCTTTATTGTATTTTCTGCCAGTTTGTCTAGTATGAGCATCAGGCTTACAGGCCTGCAGCACCACAGATCTTCACCAGAATCTTATAAAGCAATTTTTACCTCACACTTCTAGTCATCTTCTAGGACCAAACCAGTTTAAATGAACTGAATTATCAACAGCATCATACTATCTGTTTCATTTCTGAGAACACTTGGAAGTCCTGGGTGAGTATCACTTTGTTCTTGTGATATATTTCTATCTACTCTGGCAATCTATGCTTACACAGTCATGCCAGCTTCAGACTTTTTCTTCTGCCATCAAGAAGGGTCTATCAAAGGAATGTTCTGTTTCAGGAGGACTTTTGTAATAAATCTATTATTTGGCTCCTCTATAACAGCCTCACCTTCTCTGAAGGTTTCTCCGTCTCTGAACGCTCCCTGAGAACAAGCCTTCACAACTAAGACCCACTTCACAAACACCTTAAGGGTATAGCCTCAAACCCACTGCATTAACTAGAATACACTTGTGCACTGACACTAGTAACTCAATTGGTTTGTTATATATGTAATCCTTCTTTTTACACTCACAAAGGCAACATAAATTGACAACATCTTCAACCCCAACATAATGTATATATCAATACAACCACTCACAATCATTAACTGTGAAGTTTTGCATAGACATATTTTTGCATTCTTACTACTTGGTACCTTTTTCTCCTGATTCTTCAGTCGTTCCTGAAGTTCCTTCTTCTCTTTCTCCAGCTGTTCAACTTGTTTAGCCATAATAAAGTCAGGATCCAACTCTTCAAGATCCTACAATCAAGTGGTCAACAAAAGGTAAAGCAAACAGCATCACGATTGCTGTTTCCACTCTTCTTTTAAGCTTCTCTGTAGTTCTCAACCGAGTAAGAGTAATTTGCTTTAGAATCTTTCTCAGTTTATTTTACTCTCCTTTTGGTAATTAGTAATTTATTTTTAAAGCTTTTTATCCCAATTTTGAGACAATCCAGACATCCACAAATAGGATCTGAATGTCTGTTTCATATTTTAACTCTTGTATAAACAATACAGAAAACAAAAACAAAAAACAAAACAAACAAAAAAAACAAAGACAAGCACTCATCTGTGCACTGCTACTCAAAACTGCAGGACTTCATTCCCCCACGTAAAATAGGTCCTATGCAAACTCAGTCTCAAAATTTACTCATATTGTTGAGCAAATTAAATATTTAAATGTCAAATTTGCAATCTCATTTTTGAGAGACTGTTTATAAAACCAGTTACAACATAAAACCAGTAGAGAAGGTGGAATTCTGACAGCCTAACAGTGTAACAACACAACATAAAAAATAACTCAGTACTTTGATACTAAGTTACGTACCTCAATGTCAATATCTTTAAATGCTTTGGCTCCCAGTTCAGTTTTCTTAATCTGCTCCAAGCGCTCCCGAACTGTCTTCTTTTTGATTTGCTCATGCTCTTGCAGGATACGCTCCTTCTCTCTTTCCTTTGCTTCCTGGCGCAGTCTCTCCTCTTCTGCTTTACGGACCTTTTGTAACTCTGCCTCGCGCTGCTCCAGCTCTTCCTTTTCGCGCTGGATATTCAGACTTTCAAGGCGCTCTTTCCTCTCCTCTATAGTCTGACGACGTGCAAGAATACGCTGATGCTCCTTCCTCGAATTCTTTAAGAAGGCATTGACTGCTAGCTGATGTTGTTCTTCCTTCTCTTGCTGAATTGGTATTAATGATAAGACAATATGTGACATCTCTTTAGAAGGCACAAAGAACAGCAAATACTTCTCAAAAGAAAGCTATTTTCATCAAACTTGACAACTGCATGAAAATACAACTGTAATTGCAAATCAATCAATCATCCAGGTGGCATGCAGAGCACTCTGTGTACATGGAGCTGAAGTTGCCTGCACGAGACAGTGTTCTGCAACATAGTCACTTTCGCGATGGGTCTTTCAAACTGCATCCTAAGATCTTGCACACGCATATGTCTTTGAGATTTAAGGCTGCATTAGCGAAGAAGGAGGAACACAATCCTTATGTGTTTGCCTCTGTATGTTTTGGTAAGCATAGCTGTGTCATATTTCACCAGAGCTCCCTCTTTTTATTTTTTTTTTTTTGTTGTTTTTGTACATAGAAAGGAAGATATCCTGACACAAAGCACTGTTTGCGAGATAAAAAAGCACTGACTCAACAGTTTAGGTGTGAGCACTATAAAAACTGCAATACAGAACATTCTTCAAGCAACCCTGCCAGGATTCTCCTCTAGAACACTGCACAGTTCTTCAAAGAGACTCATGCTCTACACATGAAAAGGCACAACTGGGCCAGCTCAGGGAGCTGCCCGTTTTAATCAAGGCCAGCAAGCAGCAAAGCACTGCAGCCAAGCCAGTCCCCTGCATTCAGCTGTGCTGCCCTTCAAACAGCGCAAAGATATTTTTAGTAACCTGCCACTTCTAGGACATTAAACAAAAACACTCAAAGGTCTGTCATTTGTTCCAGATTTGAAAGTGCTTGAGGTAACTGGAAGTGTCAAAATATTAGAAACACAATAAAAATCTTAAAATTTAATGAATTTGTAAATTATGACAAATTTGACACTGTTTTAGAATTTTTAAAGCATTTGAAAAGTTTTGATGTGAATAGTGAAGAGGGGGGGAAGAAAAAAGGAAGGTGTCAACCTCATGCATAGCGTCTCTAACCACACACAGACCATCATTAAGCTGGTGTCTACTCGGAATCTACTCCAATTTTACAAGCAGAGTTACTGGTGTTTGCTGTCTTGCTCAGCAAGTTACTCCTCTGTGTCAGAAAAGACTAAGCAACAATTCTACCTACACATACACGGGTAAGAGATGCTTTTTTTTTATAAGTCAACACTGTCTAACATCAATCAATAATAAACCCTTTTGGAGGAAAACCTGAATGGAGTATTTTGAATCTAAAGCACTACAAAATTAGTTACTTTTATGTAATTAACCTAGAATTAGATATGATCCAGTGCTACTTCTTCTGTTGGCTTTATGAATATCTCTTAACATTTCTAACAGGATAAAACATCTAACACAAACACATTACTAGAGGCCTTTTTAATATAAGGAAAAATTGAGATAAATAAAAATTTCCTTTTTTAATAAAAAAATACTTTTTAAAAAGAGAAAAGAATATATCATTGGTCTTTTAAGAGAAATGAAGGTTATCTGATCATAAACAAGGCACACCAAAAATCCCAGATTGATTTATACCTTGTTCATATGGGGCTCTGGAGAACATGAAATGAGAGCTCATGGGTAAATCCGATCTTGAAAGCCAATGGCCCCAGAGAGAGAGAAATGAACACATCAATTCTTCAGTTGTGGGAGCTTTCATTCAGGTTTTTAAGATTTCACTCTGAAGTTATATTCCAGGTGCTTTACAATTACAGTTTCTCCAGGAAGAGCTGAGAAAGCTGGCTTTCGCATTTTCACAAGAACAAATCAAATTTTAAATGAATGCTACCTTTGTAAACCCATAAATGGAAGGTTTGGTAGAACCCAAATTTGAATATGAAAGACTGGAAATTTCAGTTCAGGCCTCTTCTGTACATTTTGAGATGGTTCTAGTTATGACCAGATGCTAACAGGCTGGGTGCATTTATGAATGTTTTAACCTTCTTCACAAGCACAAATGCCTAACTACTGTCAGGTAGAAAAACTAAAATGAATCTAAGCCGAAAAAAAGCACTCCTTAAAACAAACTTAAAAGCAAAAGCATATAAAAGCTGCTCATTATCACTGCCAAATTGTTACCATAAAATAAGCAAAAAGTAGTACTTCATAAAACACGTCTACATAAGCACTAACCTCTTCCTTCTCAAATCTTTGCAATGCTTTGTTATATTAATCACTAGGTAGCTTGATGTCTTCTCTACATCAAGGAAAGCTAAACTAAGTGAAGTGTAATATTCAAGTATGATCTCACAACTTCAAAACAAGTTTATCTTGCTAATCCAGAAAATCAAGATAGAATATGTAGCTGAATATGTAGCAGATGCAGAAGAATGCTCTGTCATTTGAAGATACACTAACGCTATGCTAGATTTGTGGAATTTATCATTGAGGTGTTAGCATATTTCTTTCGAAGGGGGCAGACAACAGTAACGATACTGATTTCCACTGCATGGAAAGCAGATTACTTGAATGCACAGTTGACCAGAAAAGCAAAAGACTAAAAGACAACAAATGTACGTCACAAAATGTACTTCAGGGAATGTCTGAATTTGGCAGCAATTCCAGAGGACTTAAGATTTTGTTGTTGTTGTGTGTTTTTTTTTTTTTTTTTTTTTTTAAAACTTACCATTAAGTGAGGAGGTTTAATGACTGCAAGAGCCTTTGCCAGAGCTGAGGACATGGCAGTGAGCTGATTCCTGATTTGCTCTGAAGGCATGCTCTGCAGCTGCGGGCCCTGTGGAGCATCTTCCCTAGTGCTGTAATTCAAATCTGAACCAAAACTCAGCGTTCGAGAAGTATGATCAAGGCGAACCTTTGCAAAATGAAAAGGGAAAAAATAATTATTTTTTTAATTACGTTATTTCTCTGTTGCTCTGCCAATGAGCAACATCACTCAAACACTCTTATTTGTTAGGTTTGCTTCAGGACTTTTTTAACTAAATGACTGAAGCCCACGGAAGTCCCCTCAAACCTAATTTAAACATCTGCTCTGCACTCGTACTACACCTACGTTAATTTCTACCTACACTTATACGTAATCACTGCACCTATATTAATTACTGTTCACAGAAATCAGCAAACCATACCAGATTTAAGAACTAGGAATTAATTACATGTCCTCCCACTTGCATCTTCTTATTCTAGTTTATCTCTCCCCCTTCAGGACTGGTTATCTACCCTGCACTTAAATGTTGAACTGGGTAAGTTTTCATCCAGCACAGCAGAACCCACACCCCGTTTCATGCGAGTCTTTCCAAGTGCTTACCTGTAAGTCACAATGTCTGGCTGCATCTACAATAGCACGTTCCAACTGGAAGGCATCGACAAAAGGAACCAGGTTAGCCAGACGAGTAAATTCAATGCTTTGATAAATCTGGGCCACCTGGATGTGAAAAGAAATGTTAAGTATTTTTCCATTCATTGTAAAGAGATGAGAAAAAAAGATCATGTTAAAGGCACTATAAAGTTAATTGGCTAAATTACCAATAAATTATGCATACTTATTAAGGAAACTATAAATATTCCTTTTAGTATTTTACTTCTGTATAGGATTAAAACTTAACCTAAGATTAAATACTATTCCTGAATAAGTTCTTTGTATGAAGGAGACTGGCAGCAGTAGCTACATAAAGCTATGCTGCTAATTAGCCTTCAACTATTTCTTTGGCACATCAGAAATAACACTGCTCATCACTTGTAAAGAAAGCAGGTCAATGAAATGTGCATTTTGTAAGACAGCTAACAGAAAAAAGCCCCCCCTAAAATGTCATCCAAAACTTACTCCAAATAAGAAGGTTCAAGAAGGCATGAATTACCTTAAACAAGACTTCACAAGCCTGTGACGAAAAAATCTAAACAAAAGAATACACTATTGTATGCATCCACTATTAAAATTAAGTGTATTTGCTAAGGCTGTACCTTCACAATGCAGAAACCTGAGGGTATAGAATAGACTCTGGAATAGGAATATTTTAAAGTCAGAAATGCCTTCTGTTTCATGGGAAAATTTACTTCAACATAAAAGTTTCCAATCTAGGATTTTCTCTAAAGCATTTTCTAACTTACATATGGCTATGAATGTGCACCTTCCTCATTCATACCTGCTGCAGCAGTCGAAGGATGGTGTTGTTTTGCAGGTGAGGAACATAGAGCTGCAGTTCAGGTTCCTTTTCAGCTTGATCTTTCACCCAGTTCAGAACCTGTCACAATTCTTAAAAGTTACTTAGCTGAATAAATCCTAGAAAACTTCACTTTTAAGCAAGAAACACGGTTCTCGCACACTTCTGTTTTACAACTATGAAAAAACCCCACATCTCCTGAAACTCGGCTATTTTATTGAGGTATAACTTCGTACTGAAACACTTGCTTATAATGGATAGTTAATACTTTCTGTATGTACGTGACTAAAAACCCTGGCAACAGTAAGCACATTACTAATTTAAATTAACGTAATCAACAAGATCTCACATTATTTTACCTCTGGGACTCTACATTTTAATAGTAAAACAAGACTACTTTTTTTTTTGATTTCCCCATTAAACTTATTCACCAGCATTTTTTTCTCATTCCTACATCATTGAACAAAATTCAACTCTTATCACTTCCAACCACAGTAACTTCTGAGAAGTTCACAAAACTGAATCTTTATCAATGTTCTCTTTATAGTATCTCGGAGGCTTATCTAAAATTTAAATTCATTTTAATAATTTACTGTGCTATCTACATCATCTGCTATGTATGTGCACTTGGACAGGAATCTGGCCAAATAAAGGCTATTAGAAATTCAGCAGGAGAGAAACATGGAAAACTACCCAGTATTTACAACCATCTAATATCCAAGTATTACACTAGTAGCGCAGGCCAATAATATCCCCAGAGCTACAAACCTTACCTTGCTGACACGACTGCACAGCTTCAGTGGGTGGAAGTCGACTTCAAGCCAATTGTAAAGTTCTTTCACTTCGGGAACAACATACTGCACTACGTTGAACCTTACCTAGAGGAAAAACAACAAAGTAAACACGTTAATGAACAGCTATACTTTAAGAATTTTACATTAAAGAACTTAATTAGATATTACATATACCTTTTGATACAAGACTGTTCAAGTACAATGATTTGTTAAAATATTCTTAATTCTTTGATAAATTCTTCATTTGTTAAAAATATTCTTATTACACGGAAAATAACTACACTATATCATTTAACTGTTTCCATTTACAAATGGAAAAGTAGACAAGAAAACACAAAACAAGGAAATAGACTAGTGTACCATCCCCAACTTATTCCACATTTCTAAAGCACAAATGAAGACCTACAGTCCTACACGCTAACATGCAGGCCTACTGCTGAACTAAAACAAGTATCTCAGATCACAATTTCTAAACTTTTAAACTGCTTTTAAGACAACCTGGAGAACTGCCCAGAAGGCCATCTAATACAAACTACAAAACGAACGATAAATGTAAGTTTTAGGCATGCACGCATCTGGAGGGTGCACGCATCTAGCATTCGAGTTAAGCAAAAGGAATTTTTCGTAACTACTTAAGTCCTTCCTACCCAATATTTGATATCTGATCTATCCCTACCCAAAAGGTATTTAAAAGAGAGGATTAAAACTTATGTTCTATTAAATAGTCCTTCCCTTAGTATAGGGAAAAAATGAAGTTCTAGTTCAAAACCTTCTTCAGAGTCCCTCTACACGTTTCAAAACAAGACAGCTGTTTTTTGGTTAATATAATGGACAATACTGAACGTTAACCTTTACTTTATGCAAAAATTCAGGTCTTCTGTTATTGCCACTCTTACCAACAGTCTCTCTCATGAATCAGAAATTTTAACACTATACCATAAGTCACATAATAAAAAAGCCTTTTTATTTTGAAACTAATGCCTTGCACTTAAGCACAGTGCTTCTAGAAAGGAATCAGACTCCTGTGTTCAAAAGCTGCTGGCCCAGGCATCGCTACTTACCATGTCATTGATGAGACTGCCCCGGGTAGGGGGGGCCTGAAGACCCAGCAGGGTCGCCAGACGCCGCTGCTTTTCAACAATGATGCCATCCATGTCCAGGAGGCGGGCGATATCCGTGCGCTCCGGAGTTATGGGAATTGACAGCGTGGCCAAAAGGACTCGAGTGGACATCCTGTTGACAAAACCACAAAAGAAGAAATGACTGAGAACAGTTCTACATATACACACCAATTCATAGGGATTGCACAGGGAACAAGTGTGATGCTGAAAAACTGAAAAGTACAACCAATAATAGAAAAGATGGTATCTGTGCAGCAACAGTAGAACATGCAATGTTCTTCAGTACTCAGAAGTTTTGATAATGTGTTCCTACTACTTAGGTGTGTATGTATGTGTACGTACACAAACAAAAGATATCTAAGATACACACACACACATATATATGCACACACACACACCAAGATACTATGAAATGATTACAATAATAGAAAGCAAAGTTATTTGAGATCTAATTATAACTGCAAATCCATAAAAATCATTTTGATTGCAACTATTTTTAAACGTTCCTGAAAAAGTTGGATGTACTCTTTGATGTTACAGAGTAAATGACATTTTGACAAGTGCGCAAAGATGAACAGGAATTTAAGAAGTTACACAGAATATTTATTCCCACTAGACTGTGATTCTATAAAGGCCTGTAAATGAACTTGTGAGGTTAATACAGTCAATGATCCAGCATATCTGAAGAGTTTTGCCAGTAACACACTTATATTCAAAGAACTTTCATACTCCTCTATGTATCAACTTTCAGGAAAAGTTTATACTAGCCAAATTGCAAAGGAAACAAAACACAGGTACTTATTAACTTGCTTTGAATCCCAGACAGGTGCAGAAAGGGAAGTTAAAACTCAGGTGATCCTGACTTTTACTTGACTAACTGTAGCTTGGTAAAATCATCCTTTTTTGCTCTAGATTTCTTTTGGGGACACTTCAAGCAAAGCTGCTCAGAGCCAAGCATATGCCATCCCCTGCTTTTGGGAGTGCAATTTATTTTTGAATTTAAGAGCTTAAAACCCCCCTCTACTCAGCCCTGGTGAGGCCACATCTGGAGTACTGTGTCCTGTTCTGGGCCCCCCAGTACAAGAGGGATGTGGAGCTGCTGGAGAGAGTCCAGCGCAGGGCCACAAGGAAGATCAGGGTCCTGGAACATCTGCCCTACGAGGAGAGGCTGAGGGAGCTGGGCCTGTTCAGCTTGGAGAAGAGGAGGCTGAGAGGGGACCTGATCAGTGTCTGTAAGTACTTCAAGGGAGGCAGTGAGGAGGATGGGCCTGGCCTCTTTTCAGTGGTGGTCACTGATAGAACTAGAGGAAATGGCCACAAACTGAAACATCAAAAGTTCCACGGGAACTTAAGGAAGAACTTCTTGACGGTGAGGGTGACAGAGCACTGGAACAGGCTGCCCAGAGAGGCTGTGGAGTCTCCTTCTCTGGAGATCTTCAAGACCCGCTTGGATGCAGTCCTGTGCCACGTGCTCTAGGTGGCCCTGCGTGTGCAGGGGGGTTGGACTAGATGACCTCTAGAGGTCCCTTCCAATCTTAGGCATTCTATGATTCTATGAAAAGTAGAATCTATGATCACAGTAAGCATCTTTCCCCACCTCTGCATCTCCTCTTGTGTAAGATTCTTCCGCATTTCTCTTGACAAGTGATACAGTCGGTGAAGAGTGGATGCATGGAAAAGAGCATTCCCTGATTTCCAGAAAACAGTTGAAACTTTGTGATAATAATTTGCCATCAGCTGTGGTTTGGGTGGTTTCTTCGATAGTGCGAACAGCCCATGAATATCTTCCACTGCTTTGAAAGCTTCCTAAACAAAGAAACAGATACACTACTTCAGGGAAGTTATTTGCAAATGCCAAAAAAAGTGAAGGCTTTTATAAGACTATAGCCCATAACTGCCTCTATAAATTGTGAACTTTAGCTTTGCCAGCTACATGAAATCAAGTATTTCCTACCTACTAAAGAAATTATTTGTATATACTGCCAAACTATTAATGCCACCTGCTACAATTTTTAGTTAAAGCTTAATTGAATTATTTTCTAAAGACGGTTTTTCTTTCAGATTTTAAGCTTTAAAAAAAAAAAAAAAAAGGAAATCCTCAGAATATCAGAAATTTTCCACCACTACCGTTTTCCATATAAGCCTATGTGACCAAAAAAGGGCACAGTTTTCCCTAAAGATATACAGAAATCAAGAAGTGTTTTACATGTAATTACTTACACATCTAAAAAGGAAATAATGCAACAGAAAATTTCTCTAGATCAACAAAAACAGTTAATTTTAACTTTGACATTAGGAAGGTTCCAAAAGAAAAGCACATCTTGGAAAGGCTTCCTGCAATAGCACTCTCCCTGGTAGTTACTAGGGCACTTCAAACAGCAGCGTTGAGGCCTCAGCCTAACAGACTTGTTACTTGTTACAGTGTTTACCAGCTAATTCCAGGTGCCCTAGCTCATGGGAATGCAAAACGTCAGAAGAGAGGACACCATAATTAACTTGCACAGCTTGAACAAGCTTCAGCCCCATCACCACTAAATGCTACCAGCAGACGCTTGCTTTGAAATGCTGCGTGAAAAAGCAGTTCCAGAAATTTCAGACTTTAAATAGTGAATATGTATGTAGTATCACAGTCTAGATATATAACCTTTATTCTTCAGCTACTATCCTGTCTTTATCATGGAGAATACAGCATGGAGTGTGCCCCAGGTGGAACGGACTGTGGAGAAGTTGACGATGACACTGTGGTTACAGGAGCCAGGGCTCCTCGTACCTGCCACAGCTCCATGCTGATAGCACTGTCGAGCTGCACCAGGCGGGTCTCCAGGTGCATCGACTGGCTCTCGGGGTTGTTGAGGTTGATGGCTGTGCTCTGGTTATGGTGACGCTGGATCTGCCCCAGGTGCATCCTCAGGTTATCGCAGAGCTTGCGGAACTCGGCCTTGCGTGTGTACTGCAGGCAGAACTTAAAAGCTGCAAAAATGAACAAGACAAACGAGGAACGGTAATGAGTGCCAATTTCACTATAATCCTAAATGGTTTTCAAATAAAAAAAATAGTTAGTATGTTTGAAGACTCTTATAGTCCAAAGGCATATAAGATGAGACATAATCTAAGCTTTGTGTATAATTAATAAGTGACAGTGCAGAGCACTAGCAACCTGACCTCAAAAAATAGAGATGTTTCTACAAAATTAAACCCAAGGCACAGACACTTTGCATCTCTAAAATGTTCTAAGCAGGGTTTCTTATTTTTATTTTGAACTTAGTGCAAATAAAATTCTGAGGCGCAGAGGAATGCAAGCATTCAAGCTCTGTAAAACATGGGGGGAAGTCTCAAGTCATTTACTTATTTATGTATTAGTATAAGAAGTTCAACAGAACTTTCAAAATAATAGAGTTGACACAGAAAAAAAAAGAAAAGAGCTTTGATCACTTAATTCCCTGTCAAAAATCTGTTTCCATTGGGTCACTGCCATCCAAAATGTAAAGTTTCTGTATCAGTAATCGGTAAAAGACAAACTCCTGACACTGCAGGACAGACTTAAACATAATAAGACACCTAGAACCAATCAGTCACCTTTCCTAATATACTTGCATAATCTGAGGGTAGCTAAAAATAACAGCCTCTTTCGCAAAAACACAGAGCCCTAAGTCATATCCACAAAGGAAAACTTGCTCCATTTATCTCTTGTCCTTAAACAAAAATGAACAACAAAAAATACCTATTCTTAATAATTCAATATTTGAAAAATAATGCCAGGAAGAATTAGACTGATCATTTCCAATTACCTTCCAAATTATATTTTCCTAAATTACTTCAATGCAAAAATTCATAGCTTATGACACTTTTAGACTACTCCTTTTATGTATATTAGTTCTGGAATTTAATTGATACAGCATACATAAATGGAATGCACAACTGCCACTGAAAAGAGAAACACCAGACTAATTTTGAACAGTAAATAACAGAGATGCAGCACTACTAATTCTTAACTGTCAGTATAGCCAGAAAAATAACTTTTCCCTCGAATGTTTGTTGCAAGATGGAGAATCCCACCAATTTTAAGGAACTTCTGTAATTTTAAGAATACTACATATACATGTAGTTAAGAAATTAGCACATTTTAAACTACAAGGCGTAAGTTAAAATTTTGTAGTTTTAAAATATTTACCACTGGTAGTCCCAATTTCCCTTACACTTTTGTTTCCATTTTCCCAACTTACCTTGCTGCGCAATGTCATGGTACAGACGTTCCACTCTAGAATTATTTCGGAGAAGATCCAAACACTGTCTGTACGATTCCCACAGAAATTTAACCCAAGGTGTCAAAAGCAGTCGGTCAGTACGATCCTGAGTGTCTTCCCCACTCACAGCACTCAAAAGGACACTAGAATCAAGAGGGAGAGAGAATCAAAAAATAGTATATTATTCCCCAGAATTCTTTTCAGGATCCAAGGTGAAAGCAGAGGAATGTGAACTTGTAACAAGAAATGTATTGATTATTTTCAAATTGCTCCCCCAGACTCTTCCTCTAAAGGATGCGAAATATCTTTGTGTTTTTGCTAACTTGACATATACATGCTGCAGAGAGAACAGAGGCCTCAGGGGTCTGCCTGTCCTTTGCATTAGGCAAGGGAAAACTCATTCCAGGATTCTCTCCTCCCCTCTTCTACCAGGCAGCAGCAGACTGTGTCTCTGTTAGATCCCAGTATCACTATCCTCTCGGATACTTTCCTGCTTGCTGAAACTTCCTTCTTCAGCCACCTGCAGTGCTAGCACAGGGAGCTCATTTGAACTTGTTGACATGACACAGCGGAAACCCGATATTCTGTTGCCTCATGATTTGCACTACCTCTAAAAAAAAAAGAAAAAGAAAAAAAAAAAGACCCCTGTACTAGCACATATAAGCAGTTCAACCCTCTGCCTTTTATTTGCAACCTTAACTCAGTTTGCCTTTTTCTGTTTTTAATTTTGTCAGCAAGCAAACTGTAGACCACACAAGAATTACTGTACACTCCAATACTGTCCTAACAAAACTCAAGTGTGACTTGACCTACATACAGATTTTGGCAAAAGTATCACTTTATCTGTTTAATTACCCATCCTGTGATACTTAACAGGATCATATATAATTTATAATAAGGTATGCCCAATTATGCTAAACCTCAATTTCTCTCACTCCTCAATTAACAAAAATCCCTCCAGCTATCACCTCAACATACTATCTTTCCTAAGTGCTTAGACATTGGTAATAAGAATAAATTGACATTGAAAGTATAAAATCCTTTTAAAATTCTGGCATGAAAAAATGGACTGTTAAAGATGTCAGTGGTGAGATCTGACAGTTCTGCTTTTAACGGCTCCTGATTCCAGGTTCTATGTTTACAAAAAATAAACGACTGTAAGGGATTCCTGAAGCACTAAGACAAATTCACTCCTCTCACCAATATTATCCCTTATGCTCTGTAGTCCTGTGTCTTCCTACTCCTAAAAGATAAAGATAAACTTAAAGAACCACCTTACTTTTCATAAGCTTTCATTTTTAAAATCCTTTCTGTATCAAGCTTTTAAAATAAACTCTCAGATCTTGCAAGCTTTTGACTATCTTTTCTACATTGCTTCCACTTCTAATTCAACCTTATTGAGCAATAGTATCACACACAAACTAAAGATGGAATTCCCCCACCAAATCACGCAAAGAATGGCAAGCAATCTAGAAAACATGACCTAAGAAACACTGAACACTCAGACTGTTCACTGAAAAATTGGGACTGAGACATTTTTTAGTCCTCAAATACATAAAGGAGAAATAGGTAAAGGAAGAGACAGTCAGTCAATTTTCAGTATCTAGGCACTGACAGGATTTCTCTGTAACAAAGAATATTTCAATTAGACATTGGGAATAATTTGTTTTTAAGGATGATAAAATGTCAAAATATGAACTGGCAAGAGAGGTTGAGGAATTTTTTATTATCGCAGAATTTAAAGACCAGGTTAGACTAGCACCTGTCAGGAAGAATATAAATTACAATTTATTGTAGATGGAAAGATTCAATAGCCTCCTCAGATCCCTTTTCACTTATTTATTTATTTTAAGATCTCCCTCTTCACCGCAGTACAGCACCTGAAACACATTAGTATTGAAATTGCTTTTCATTGCCACACGGCTTTTGTCATCCAGAAACAACCACTAAAGACAGGATTGCAACCTTTTCATTTCTTGCAACCGCTGAGCACCCAGCACATGCAGCACAGCCTTGCATTTAATCCATGGCCTTCTACTCCACATCTTTGCTTTTACCCCACATCTTGTAGTTTTTATTTGACTACTATAACTCCATTCCTCATGGTCACCTATCCAAGACAAAACAATCCAATTTTGTATCTTCACTAAATTTCTCTAGTTTCTATGCCAAGATTTTCCTTGAAAGATTTCAGAGCAACACCTCTCCTCCTTCACCTCTCCTTTCATCACTGCATGTTGTCAGTCACTCATTAGGCAACATCTTAGTCACCTGCCAACTCAACTGAAACATCCCTTCTGGCAAGGTAGCAACAGCTTTTTTTTTTCTCAGGTTCACTCTCTGGCATTTCTTGAATCTAAACAAAATGGATTAACAAAAAAGTTACCAATTTAATCTACCCTACAGCATCTACCCTATGGCAAACTTTTGTTGATTTGTCTCTCTAATTTTAAATCCAGGTACTACTTCCTTCAAAAGTCATTCTAAAGTCCTAAAAGTTGCTATGACAAAACAGATCAGCAGCTGTTGAGATCACTATTCACTCTCATACATGGAGGACGAGAAAATGTATTCTCAGATGGTATCTTCAACACCTATAATAGAATAATTTCATACTATACCTGAGATTTCATCTGCTAGCATTTTCAAAACTCTAGGGTAGAAATTATCCTTCTCCCCAATACAAACAAAAAGCTCACCCTTCCCTCTACCTCAGATAGCAGGGTAATTAAATGGTAATTTTCTAAGTCTCCAAAACTATTTTCCTTTTATTCCAGCATCAACATTCTTACAAACACAAAATATTGTTTTAATTTTCAGATCACGTCTAGCAAGGCTAATCCCAAGACACTTCCTCAGAGAATCTGAGCACTATTTTTCCCAGAACTCTCTGCTTATGGCTGAAGATCCCTTTGTTCCATCTTTTAACATCTCCCTGAGGTTTAATTTGTTTTGACATACAGAGATTTTATTCCCTACATTTCTTGACTCCTGAAGAATGTGGATAGCTTTCTTCTTCCAAAATCAGTTGGAAAGACTGAAACATTATTTGCTCCCCACCTTTCACCTCTTCTTTGCAGAAGACACCACATAGCTGGTAGCTCTATCAGCTCATATAAACTCCATCAGTTAATGTGAGCATTCCCTAAACCAACAAATTCATTTGAAGGACATAAATACACACTTTGTGTTGACCTCATTTTGCCTGAAGCCAATTAGGAAGGTCTCCCACAAACCACTTTGACAACAGAATGGTGACTTCTATCAGAGCAGAAGAAATCAGTAATTTGAGAGTGGTTACACCATAACCTAGCACTGCTTGCTTAAGCTATATGCTAAGCGAAGGTCAATATGCTTAGGGAGATGTATTTACTGATCAGTCCTCCTTTGCACTCTTTCGAAGCTTTTCTGTATCCTCTCTTTAAATGTCTTTTCATTCAATTAACCGTAACACTCACAACTTAACTTTTTAGACCCTTTCTTCTATTATCTCATCAATTACCTAAGCAAGTATAAAATAACATTACACATATTTGTCCCCAATATAACAGTATTTGTTCAACATTCAATAGTTTACAGTAACTGTCCAATACAAGTATTTCTATGGAGATTCAATTAGACGCTATAAAGATAAGGCCTGGTTCCCAGAACAGTTCTCACTGTACCTATTTCTTTACTATAGTGGTTTTGCTCCAATAGTTTTTCTTCAATTCAGCCTACCCCTTATATTTTTCCCTTTTTTAGCCCCCACCGTATCAGTCGGTCTCTTCAACCAATACTCCATTTTCAACTGCTATTCTAGTATTTTTATTACTTGTGTACTTTCATCCTATAAATTCACACTTCTGTCCTTCTGTTGTCTATCTTTCTACCTTTAGATATTCATCTTATCAAATTCTAGATCCAATGCTTTGACCAAACTTCAGGTCCTCTTAACAAGATGCCTCCACCCACAGAAGCAACTCTAGATAGAGGCTTCTCAAATAACCCTTATTCTTCCTCCAGAGTATGGATCCTTCCTGCTCGTATGCATTATCAGTGCCCCCTGCACACAGTCCCCTGGATCTGTCTACCACCTTTTCCTCTCTTTTGGAACACAGAGGTTTCTCTGTTTCTTTCCCATTCACCTTCTCATTTTGCTGTTTCTTTTAATTTTCTTGGAAACAAACCTGTTTCTCAGCTCTGTCTCCTCCATTAGCTAGTCTCTTCAGTCCTGTTCCAGCAGCCACACATTTCTATGGGTCATACAGCAATTCATCTTTTAGCCTAGCATGCAAAACTGAAATTACACCCACAGTCCCCCTCTTCCATCAAATCTTTATCCCACAGGCACTTCCAGAGCTGTATCAGAAAGCACTTCGTATCCTTCTACCCATATAACTCTTAATAGATACTCTTTTAAGTATCCAGCTGCATTTAAGACAGAAACAGAAAAAAGAATATTTTGCTATGCAGGGCTTTTAATAAAGGCTTCCTACCTTTCTGGAGTTTGAATGTTATCTAAATCTTCTATATCCAGTACCATCTGCTGTGATTCTTCCTTAGCTGCTTCTGTTTTTTCTTCAGCTAACTTTAAATAGGCTCGAACAACATCCTCTAAAGATTTGATGTTCACCTACAGCAAAGGCAGAACATTTAAAATAGTTCCCCCCGCAACAGACAGCAAATATTTAAAATACAAATTCTATAAAAGATGGAACACCTAAAAAGCAAATTTATTCTAACTCAAGGCTAGGCAGCACTTTTTTTTAATATCTTATCAGCTGACATATACCATGCTGCAAATAATAACTAAATTTCAGGAGACGTACCTGCTGGCAAATATTCTTGTACTGGTACAGTCCTTCTTTCGCCAGGTGACTCTTGCGGAGATCCACACAGAGCTCTAGGTACTTCAGCATAATCGGCTCATGAATCTTTTGCCATGTTCGGTGTTTTTTACTTTTCATAACATCATAGAGAACATCAAGGGCAGGCTGCTTTTTGCCAACCTCAAGAAATTCTGAAAGTAAAGTCTAATTAATGGAACAGTAAACAATTCAAACCAAAGTCCACTAAATATTTGATTATACCCCTATCAGTGCTTGATCGGACATTTCATACTTATTTGCCTGCATCAAATTTTAAAGATAGTTTCATCAAGAAGGACAAAGAATACAAACCACGAACCTTCCAGTACAATGCCTACTAACATCACTCACGCGGCAGTGACTTTAGCCTAAACTCCTGTCAGTGAGCCTTCAATCTTACTATCTGATTAAAAAAATAACACTCCGAAAATTTGTTTTGGATTTTATTCTTATTAATTCAGACAGGCTTAGAGGTTCAGTTTACATTAACAATTAAACTAACAGCTTTTTCATCCTAAATGAAGAGGTAGGAATTTTTTACACCATCCTTGCTGCTGAAATCACCGTCCTTTTTAGAGCCCTAAGCAGCTGCTGTTACTAACAAAATCTCTGAGTATCACAGCAACTCACAACCATGACACACCACATGTTCTCCTCAGTACAAAACACTCAAAACCATCCAGGAGCAAATACAGAAGTGGCAAAGTTGTTACCAACACACAAGGACCTACACTAGGGGCACTCTTAACTGCACAAGGGAAAAACAAGAGAACGCTGGGAACAGAAAATGAATTAAAAGAAAAAGAATAAAGAGAAAGAAGGGGGAAGGAAAAGATGATGACAAAATGACTAAGAACAAAGAAAGAAAAAAAATGAAATAAAGATGAGAGTATAATTAATAGGAAGCATTCTTAAAAGAAGAGGTATGAAGTACTTTCCACAAAGTACTTAAGAAACGACTACATTCCTAAAGAAAGAATGCCAAGTGGATGGAAGAGGGAAAGCAAGGGCCTTACACAGTGCTCACGTGTACAAGCAGGAGTTTAAAAAGAGGAGGGACCCTGCTGTGCACTCATCATCCATGTTTAATACACATACATATATGTATATACTCCAAATATATATATGTATATAATATATATATAAAACATATTTAAATTCTTTCACATATTTGGCAATTAAATTATTTAAATAATGAATTTGCATAGAGTAAGTTTGCACCTTTCCAGATGAAGTTTAGGGTTACCTTTGAAGACAAAGTTACAATGTGACATTGATCAGCAGTTTTTTTTTTTTTAATTAGTCATCAAGAAAGTTTTAATGAAGCTATAGTCTATCTTATAATTTAGGCTGTTATTCCACTTTAGGATTGCTTTGAAAGCAATTACTGCTCAGCTTTACGATTTTCTATTTATGAAAATAAACCTGAAGAGCAAGTTGAATTCCTGCAGCAAAGCCAGACTGCTCCAACCATAATTCTTAATGTTTGATAACTGGACAAAGAACAATATTAATTCATACTGTTTCATACTTTTTAATTAATTCTAGCCAAACAAGTTCTTGCCAGTAAGAAAAATAATTAAGGCTAATTTAACAAAGACTTTCATAAAAGCAGAAGGTGAATCTGAAAAGTCAAATGCAGCATGCGTCCCTATGCCTTACAGTTGAAACTGTAAATTACAGAAAAACTGTAACAGACCAAATTTAAAGTGTTAGCTCCTGTATCTGAATGCCTTTTTCTCCTTTCCCACACATTATATCATAGAGGTCATGATGTATGTTAAAAGGTATCCATAAACATGAACTGAAGCTGACTGGGCATGAACTAGCTGATATGCACAAACAACTAATCTAATGTTAACCAAAGTACTTAGGAAAGCTAAACTTTCAATGCAGAAAAACTAAGTTGCTAGAGAAGCTAAGATATCATAGATTAACTCTGCTACAAAGCAGGCTCTGTATCGCAACAACAAAACACAGACAGAAGTTGCATTTCATCCTTCGCTACAAAACAATACAGATGTTATCAACAGTGACAGCTTGGTTTTAACCCACATCTGTCACTTGGGAGGGAAAAAAAAAAAGTTTCTTAAAAAATACACATATACACTCAAGCTCGTTTTGCTTCTAAACATCCTGTATGTATATTGAGGTCATTAGGGAACGCAAAGCGTAAAAAACATTTAAGTGCTGACTTAAGCCTTACCTATAAATACAAAAATTAAAGCTCAGGAAGCTGCACTGAGTTTATTAAGCTTGAAACATCAGTTTAACATTAAAGTGCTTTTCATTGCATGTAAGTTAAGTTTAGCGACAATTTCTCACCCTTTACTACACTCAGACATGGCTAGATTACAAAGCCTTGCAGCTCTGCAAAGCCTGGCAAGCTCTGCAGCTTAAAAAGCCATGTCTTTTTTTTTTTTTTTTTTTTTTTTCCCCTGTGTGTGTGTGTGTGTTCAGTCTACTAAAGTTTGGGTTTCCTTGCATTTATCAGTAGACTTCTCTCGCCAAGGCCTCCAAGTCTATTCGAATTTAACGGACTTGCAATAGTACAAGAGATATTAACTTAAAACTTTGAACTGTTCTTCAAGCCCAGGAAATAGAAAAAAAAATAGGACTTAAAGGGCAGCTTACAGTCAGTTTGGTAGTAGTTTGACTTGCTCTTCCAGCACAATCTAAGACTTCGATTAAAGTGCATAATTCCTGGGTGGAGTGTATATAGCTTTGATATATGCAATAAAAAGATTAACCCACAATTTCCTCGCAGGATACACTGTACCCATTTCTATGGTTTGGACAGCAGTTATTTTAAGAGATTACTGTAAGCAGGAATCCCCGAGAGACTGGGCACTTTATTGAGCGTTTCCCTGTGGCCCGCGCCGCTCCCGAGGGGCCGGGCTGCCAAGAGCGAAGCCCGCGAGGAAGCGCCCGGCCTGGGCCGCGGCGGGGACAGCGGGGCCGAGGGCAGCGGGGCCGGGCGC
>VWPW01009926.1:346259-373779 GCA_013389825.1 Crypturellus undulatus | reverse complement strand
GAGCGGCCGGTGGTGCCGGCCGCGCGCGGGGCCCGGGGCGGCCGCCCGGGACGGGGGGAGCGCGGGAGGGAGCCGGGGACGGGGCTGTCCCGGGCACAGCCCTGTGCGGGGTGTCTATCAAATGTGCTGTGTATTGGCCCCGGAAAATAAAAAGAAACCCTGAAACTGCCTGAATTACACCCAAAAGACCCACGGCGAGCTCAGTAGAACAGCAATTAACTGCGTGACAAACGCAGCGTTTGGCACTAAGAAGTAGCAGAAGAGTGAGCTTCCATCTTTTAAGTCTCTTAAGGTCTTTTTAAAGTGATTTTTTGAAGTGTTTTAACATTAAAAGCTTCTTTAAGCCATTCGGCAGACACGCAGCCCTGGCCATGGGAAGAGCTGTGGCTGTCGCCTTGCAGACGCGACAGCACCCGCTCCGCAGGTGCCATTCAGTACAACCTCACACCATCCGAGGACTGTGATTCAAGGGGCTGCCTATTTTCTCTTTCAATACATCTTTCCCTACATACTCAGTGTACACAAGCAAGAAGTCCTGTTTGGTTTCTTTCCGTGAACTTTTTGCTGCTGCCATCTTCATGGCCACAATAAAAGCTTCCTGAGTGCAACGCCGCACACGTACATGCTGGATATACAGTGTACAACAACATGGATAATTATTCTATAATAATATGGAAAAATACGGAGTTTATATGTAGACCCTTCATTAATGTGCGGTGTTGAACGAGTGCTTTTCCTTGCTCCCCAACCAAGAAGCAGGATGTTTTTCTTCCCAAACAAGCACGTCCACGCATGGGGCTACTCAGAAATAGCTGTTACGGTGCACGAATATCCCAATTTATCCATGATTTATCCATTATCTCCATTTATCCATGGAGCTTCTACACACACAGCGAGCGTTACCAGGCCCGGCCTGCGCACGGAGCTGCCGTGTTTGATTGTAAAGTAAGAAAACCCGCGAGCGGTGACATAACGTNGAGGGGCCGCGGGCGCAAGATGGCCGAGGCGGAGGCGCAGCTGCTGCTCGCCCTGGGGCTGGTCGGTAAGGGCCGCGCCGGGGCCTAGGGCCGGNCGTCGCCTCGCACAAAGAAACTGCATAAACTGTAGTGTATTTTGATAGATGAAGTGCAAAATGGGAGAAAAACGGGAGGAAAAAAAAGCCTCAGGACAGTAACGCCCAGTAGGGAANCCCTTCCCTTCCCTTCCCTCTCCCTCGGGTGCGGGCAGAGCCCCCTCGGCTCCCCCGTCTCCCCGGCCGGCCCCGGGGTGGGCAGGGAGCACGCGGCTGCCAGCTCGGTGCAAGATGGAATTTTAATCTGGATCCAGATCAACAAATGGGATTAACCGTCCGATTCGCTTCCTTGCTGCTGTTTGGCATTCTCACAGTGAACATCTTTCCACCGTAGAAAGAGACACCAACGGAGATGCTTTGTGGGTTTGGTGTTATCCGGCCGTGACAGCCGAGCTGAGGAGCCTCTTGCTGAGGAAATGCTGCCTTACCGATGAAAATAATAAGTTGCTTCATACCTTTGTGTTCGGTCAGTATAAAAGATCGTGGTTCTACATCACAACCGTGGAGGTGCAAGATTCCTCAGCCCTGAAAAAGGTAGGACTTTGTCCGCTATCATATTGCTGCTTTTTTCTTTTAATTTTCCACTTCTCCAAGTCTTCGCAGTCCACAAATAAGGAATATGACTGTTTATGGGCCTGTTAGACATGGATTTGTCAAATCTCTCCTGCATCTGTCACTACAGTGTGCCTCCACAACCACTTTTTTACAACAAATTCTAGAAATTTGATGTCCACCCTGGTCGGGAGGAAACACTTTCATGTGTTTTGAAGTGATGTCATGACATTATGGGAAAAGCAGCTCATTATATAATAAACTAACCAAATACAGTGTATACGAGATCAGATTCAGTGGAAGTGAGTCACACCAGACTCTATTAGCTAGATCTTTTCTGCAGTTAATAAATTGGATCTGCTGTCACAGCCCAGTTTTTTTCTTTTAGTATTGAAACATCTTATCTGGAGACTGCAGTAAATTCAAAAGCATAAACACCTCTGTTAAAATGGGATGTTATAAAACAAACTGTGTGTTTTTTCTGTGTCTTGCTCAGGTGACCCACTTCTCTATTATTCTGACGGCCAAAGACTTTAACCCAGAGAAATATGCAGCCTTTACTAGGATACTGTGTAGGTCTGTATAAAAACTGTCTTTTAATGTTACGGTGTATGTACTTTGATCTTGTCATGCCAAAAGACTAATGCAACCTGCTACTTTCATTTAGTGTAACAATCTGCTGGAAATCCTGTCCTACAGCCTGTGAATCAAACTGCATAAATTCTAGATTGGTAAATGGTTTGATCTAGTGGCTTTGAGTTTATGCAGTAAGTGGTGGAAGAATGTCAGATGCCCAGTGTGTTTTATCATATCAGAAGGTCTTTCCTCTGCCACACATGCATGTGTTTTTTAAAAAAAGCACATTATTTCAAAATTACAAGCGTTTGGGAGGTCAATGCTCTGTATGCATGGCAGACAATTTGCATCCCTCCACACCACTGCTCTGATCTAGATCCAACCCCCATGAACTTTTTACTTCTCTTCAAGACAGAGGGTCTTTTGCTTCTCCAGGTCTGTGGCTCTACTCCCTCCTTCCAACCAGGCTACCATCTTCCCCTATGCTGCTCCCTACCCCCTTAGCTCACTTTCTTTCATGTGTCTGTTCTCATGATCCCCCTCTGGATCTTTTTTCCTTCTTTCTCTTCAAATCATTTGGGTTTTGGCTCTCGGTATCAAGTGCATTCCCTGAAATCTAGGAGCTGATCTGGTATGATTGTTAGGTTATTGTATCGAAAACTCAGGAAGGCCATCAAGTCAGGTTGAAAGACAGACTGTTCTGGTGATACTGAAATATTGAGGTTGTCTTTGGATCACTTTAGCATTATTTTTTTTTCCTTCAAATCCAGGATGAATTTGTGAATTAAAAACAATAGTTGAGTTTAAGGTGAGACAAAGCTTTGCACCATAGCTAAAATGAAAAGTTGTTGAGTTCATATTGGAAGATTTCCACTTCAGTATTTAAATACTGAACCAGCTCAACCAGATGCTTAAAATAAGGATCTTTCCTAAAGATATTCTATTGGTGATACCACGATCTTTTCATGTATTTGTTGGTACTCGTTGCAGTCAAAATACCAGATTCTTTCTTTTTGTACAGAATCTACATGAAGCATGGGACCCCAGTTAAAATGATGGAGAGTTACATTGCAGTCCTTACAAAGGGGGTCTGCCAAAGTGAAGAAAATGGATCATTTCTCAGCAAAGATTTTGATGCTCGGAAGGCTTATCTTGCTGGTTCCATCAAAGGTGACTAATTTCAGAAATTTCTATTCTGATTTCATTTGGATGATCTATGAAACAAAATGTGTGTCCAACCTTATAAAATACAATCCAGTGTTCATATATTGTTCGAGTAAATAGTATGAGCAGCACTATCAGTGTTATTACTAAGTTGCTTCAAAAACTAATCAAAATATCAGAATGTAATCCTATGTAAAATAATTTTCCCCTTCTTTTCTAGATATAGTATCTCAGTTTGGAATGGAAACAGTTATCCTTTATACAGCACTGATGTTAAAGAAAAGAATTGTAGTGTATCATCCTAGAGTAGAAGCAATCCAGGAGTTTACCAGGTACAGCCTTACTCTTCTAGTCTCTACCTCCCTGTCCCCTTGCAAACGTCCAACAAATCTTGAACTTTCATTTAGAGAAATATCCATATTTAGAGAGAAATTGAGTTAATTTTATGTCTTATTGAAGTCTATTGAAAAATTCAGATGAATTTAACAGTGACTGAATGATAAACTGCTTGCACTGATGGCAGAAATCTCTGTGATCTCTGGGAACACATGTGCTGAGTGAGACCCAGTCATGTTTGTTCTTCCTTATGACGCACGTTTCAGACTGAAACCTCTCATTAGTACAGGTAAAAATCTTGTATGTGTCAAATGCCAATCTCATTTCCTTAGGACTCTACCTGCTTTAGTCTGGCATCGACAAGACTGGTCAATTCTTCATTCATATGTACATCTAAATGAAGAGGAAATAGAAGCCTTAAAAGCCTGCACAGGTAGATCTAATTTCTTTGTAAAAATATAAGTGAAATTTGACTTTCATTTTCATTGATGAAATATCTTGCCTCAACACTATTTTAGAAAAAAAAAAAGGCTATTTTGCCATTAATGCCATTATCTAAAAATAAAACACATATTTTTCTTTAGAAAAAAAGAACAAATACTCTTCCCCCCTCCCCTGCAAAAAGGTGCTGGAAGATCAGTAGTTAATCTAGTGATTCTGTGTGACTTCTTGCCAGTCTGCACTTAATTGCACATATAGTTATTACAGTATGGAAAGTATCTTTCAGATACTTCCTGGACACTGACTGTAGTAATCAGATGAATTAGAAGTCTTACTGTTAGACAGAACCAACTCAATTTAGATAAGCTTATTTTTTTAACGTTTTACGTGGTTAATAATGTTATTTGTAGGATATTTGTTTTTCGTTCCTAATTCTGAGTTCAACATTTTTGTTCTGACTGTTGTCAGTGAAGTCTTTGGCTCCTAATTACAGGCAGACTTCACCAGCTGTAGGAGGGTGATTTCCACAGGTAACATCATTGCACCTACAGTATTTAACCCTTAACCAAGGCCCTCTTCCTGCATTTATGCAAAGTTCAGCGTGACACATAATGTGACAAATCAGAGATTACGCAGCGTGAGGAGGAAGGCGGCTGCCCAACTTCTGTATTCCTACTGCATTACCCACAGTGCTTGTTTCAGCTCATCAAGCATCTTTCACAGAGAAAAGCTGCTCTGAATGTGCCTGACTGGCATGGGATAGATGAGAAAATTTGCTCGTATTATTGCTATGCAGTCACTCTAATACTGACTTGAGAGTAGCAGAAGGCTTCCAAATAGCACTTCCTTTAAAAAAATTCATTAGGTTGTCTACTTGCAAATGTATAATCTAAGTGGCAAGAGTGTTTAAAATTTCAAAGTGAGAGCCTTTTTTATTCTCTGTAGTGTTCAGGATTTTTTCATATCCAAAGCAACTTTAGAAGCTGATTTTTAAGTTCCTCAGAGATAAGGAGCTGATAGAGAGGTAAAGAATTTTTCGTCAAATGCCTGATGATATCAAGAGAGCAACCCCTTTTGTTTGGTCAAGTACTCTTAAAAACAGACTTTGGGACTGTAGCTTTCTCTGATCTATTGGTTTTGTTTTGCGTTTTTTGACTATGAAATTTTTCTTGCTGCCTGACAATCTTGACTCTAATCTGCAGGTTACATTGCTGGATTTACAGATCCTGAAGTGAGCAGTAGACCAGACCTCTACGATGTGTATGTGAATTTGGCAGACAGTGAGATCACTGTTTCCCCTGGAGTGAAAGGTTGGTTGTCAGTGTTTAGAATTTGGCGGTGTTTGTTCAACTTAGCTAGGTTCAGTACTTACTGTGACTCTGGAATAACTCTACAATAATCTTGTACTTGGCAAGGTGAAAGTGCAAGGTGTAAGCTTCTGTGTTTCTTTTTTATTGAGACCTGTAAAGACTGAAAGGTGAAACTTGGAATTTAGATAGACATAGACAAAAAGAGCATTTAAAAAGCTTTTTTTTTGTTAAATTTCATTTCTCTTTAATGCAGAACACATCCTGGCATAGCTTCTCAATTCTGGATGTAAACCAGTTATATATTGCCATTGTAAGGTGTTAAATCTTTTCCTATACTTTCAAATATTGGCTTTAACCCAACAAGAACAATAAAGGCTGAGAATATATAACCTCCATAGCAGTCAGGAAGACTAGTGCTTTTAAGGGAATATTTTTAAAGAACTTAATTGAGAGAAGTAGATGACTTAGGGGTATGTTCTCATAAAAATGATACCCCTGTTCTTAAAAGAAAGATGCTACAAGTTTTAAATATTAGGTTCTCTGTCTTTGAAATAAAGATAGATTTATATGATTTTATTTTTTTCTACTCAGAGGCAATGACAATGGGAAAACTTCACAAAGAGATAGGACAACTAATTGTTCAGTCTGCAGAAGATCCAGATAAATCGGACAGCCAAGTCATTAAGGTCAGTATTTTTATTTACTTAAATTACTTTTATCGGTAAAACTTAAGGGGGAGAGGAAGCCTAAGGAATATATTCCCTAAGATCAGCTGATTTTTCTTAATCTTTGCTCTATTATAAATGAGCATTTTTATTCCTCGCGTAGCTTTTAAGGATAATATATTAAGTTTATATTCCTTGCTGGGTAATCACGTTGCTGAAGAAATTTCAGGAATTTTCTTGAATTTAAGACTTCCTGTAAAATTAGTTTCCCAGTTTTATTCTACATCACATGCAGTTAGCTCAATACCTTGTCAACTTTGGAACACGTTCTACTGAGATGGGGCTTCTCAGCTATAAAATCTGATTTCTACAGCGATGCTTTTTCACTTCCTTTCCCAGCTAATGGATCTTCAGACATTTCACAACTGAGCAGCTTAGTCAAAGAGCTTAGACAAGTGATAGGGGCCTGCAGAGCTGCATCTTTATTCAGTATTGTACAAAAGCCAACTGAAAAGCTGTTGCAAAATTTCCGTAAAATAAATGGACTTCTTAACTTGAACCTGTTATTCACCATTATTTTCTTTTTGTTCTTAAATGTTAAAAATAAACAGGTGTTAAAATGTTGTAATACTTCATGCTGTATTCATTTTTTTTTTCTGTTCTTCAAGGATATTTCACTGAAGACAAAAGAAATCTTGACTACTTTAGCATCACTCACAGAAGTTTCTGATGGCAATGATAAACCAACCCTTAACTCTGAGGCCCTGAAACAAAAACGATTTCCACCAGCTACAGAAAACTTCCTTTTTCATTTAGCAGCTGCTGAACAAATGCTGAAAATCTGATTTTGATGCATTTCAGTGTTATGGACCAATATGAAAATACTGTCTTTGCCATACAAATCAGAGTATCTAAATTTTATATGGAAAAATTAAAGGTATAAGAATGAATGTCATATTTACCGTGATATAATGCAGAATATCAGAGCCTGATCTTGGATATTTGATCTTTGGGAACATTCCTGGTGTCTTTGCCTTTTCCTAACTATAACTTTGTACTCATATGGCTCCCATATTCTAGCAGCGTGGCTCTGTGTGCCCAGGCTGTGCCAGACGTTACAGTGGCCGTTGGCCCTGCAGGTTTCAGGAGTTGGGTGGTTCTGTCATTGCTCGGATGTGGCTTCCCGGTGTCTGAAACGCTCCACATGTGCTGTGGAAGCAGGGCAGTTAGGACAGGCTCGTTGCTGGGCAGGGATCCACCAAACATGGAGCTTGTGCAAGATGCAGCTCTTGTTCTGAACTGCCTCATGTCTGGAAAACCCGAACAAATGGAGAAGTTCTCTTTTTTTTCTATTTGAAAGTATTTCACTGTAAAAAAAAAAAAAAGATGTTTGGGAAAATGTGTGATGGCTGCCTTATGATGTAAAGGAAGAATTTGAATGCTCAAGCAGGAGTTGAGCAGCTCTTTTGGGCTCTTGCCTTAGAAATTCCCCCTCTCCTGACTTTTCACTCCATCCCCTGGAAGGGAGAGATGGGAATACTGGGGTTTCCAGGGGGGCTGTGGACAACGGCTGCTTCACAGCTGGAGCCACAGAAGGCGCTGGTAGGGTTCTCAGTTGAGAAGCCCACATAAGTAACAGTGAAAACAGGGAAATAGTGTAGCTAAAATTAGAATATGCCTATGTGTTTGACTGGATAGCCATAACTCAACACATTTTTCCATTAGACAACCTAAAACTAACTGCTTTGTAATCTGGGAAGACCTTAAATCCTTTGTAGGGAAATACTGAGCCAAACAACCTGTCTTTCTTCAGAAATACCTACAAAAGTCAGTCAATTCTGCAGTAGCACTTTGTTATATGAAAAAATAACCTTTTTCCTGGCCTCTGTACAGATAGGCTGCAGCATGTGGTTTTACACAGAGATTTTATACTTAGGATTAAAACTTTAGTAATCAATATTTATATTGTTAAATAATTGGATGTTTGCTATTCTGAAGCTGTTAGAGTTCATCACTAACTATGTACAAGCAATATTAGGCTGGGAAAGGGTCATCCTTTTGCTCTGTATTATACATTAGGGAAATGTGTTTTACAATGTGGATGAGGAATGTGGCAACTCTATATATGATGGCCAGTTATTACAATGAGTAAACAAAAGCACTTCAAAATACCCCCTATTTTCAGGGGTGTATAATTCTACTTTAAACAGAGAAGTGTGTACTTTGGTGGGGGAGGGGGTTTTGTTTTGTTTTGTTTTTTCTAAGAAAAATACTGCAATTGCCTTCATTTGCCTCTAAGTGCTCTGCAGTTTTCTCCCTGTTAGCGGATTACTATTTTTCTCCTCGATGGTGTTTTCTCATTGCTGTCTGTGTTTCAGGATGTTTGTAACAGTCAGGAGGAAAATACTGCAGGATTATGCGGGAAGGTCAGTCCAAGGCCTATTCTAATGTCTGCTGAAACACAAGACATTCATTAAGAGGAACGTGCTTTGTATCAGATGTGTTAATGCCACATGGTTTCTGTGAAGAAACTCGCATAGTTTCTTTTGAACAAAAAGCCTTAGGTATCTAATTCGGGTAGCATGGCTGTTAAAGACAATCACAAAAAGCAGAGAAGTTCAGTTCTAAACTCCATGTCCAATATTTATTTTGCTTTCTGTTTTGGGATCTTCTAAGTTGCAAATCATCTCGGTGTTGTGTTAGATCTTGTATTCTAACATTCATGTGAAAACAAATGAAATAATGCAATTTTGCACTTAAGGAACTGCACTCATAGCATGCTTATGCCTATTAAAGAAACTCCTGAACAGCCAAGCCTTGAATTCATGGTGTGTTTTTTTTTTCCCTTGAGTAGTTGTGGCCACTGAGTCACAAGACAGACCTTACGTTGTGCAATCCTGGGATCTGAAGGGAGCCGCAGCTTCACACCTTCAAACAGGGTTTGTCCTCTGTGCTCACAGAAATACCAGCCCCGCTCAAGGTCAGTACTTCTAAGGGATTGTTCTAAGGGTTTTGCACTTTTTTAATGACTTATAGTGTTTCATCTCAGAAGGGGTTTAGAATAAGTTCCAAAAATGGGGACGGTCAGGACAGAGGGATTTCAGGGAGAACTGCAGCAGAGCAGCAGGAGGGACAGCCCATCCCCTACTGCTGTCACTGCTACATCAACCAGGCTGCTGCCTTCAGGCAAGTTGGACCCTGCTGCTTCTGCTGCCATTCCCGGCCCTCCCGTGCATGGCCCTTCCACAGGCTGCCCTTGTCCCGAAGGAGAGCGGCAGCGGGGAAATGCGCCTGCCCTCTCCACCCGCGACCTGCTGCCTTCTGCTCCAGCCTCTGGCCGCTTCCATCAGGGATTGGTGATGAAGTGTTGAGCGTGTGGGGAGAAGCCAGCTGATGCCCTTCCTTCATCCTCCCATGCTGGCTCCCCAGATAACCGCATGTGCACGAAGTGCAGGGAGAAGTGCTGTGATCTGGGGATTTCCAAACAGGAGAGTTACTGATTGGTTATTAAGTTCCATTAAAAGGACACTGAACATAAAGATGTCGAGCTGGGGAGGTGGGGAATTGTTAGCATATGGCATTGCACAGGGACTTAGGTTTTCCTGCAAGCTGAAAGCCTTAAAACTACTGTAAATTGCCTTGAAACTACTGCAAATCATAGAATCGTTAAGGTTGGAAGGGACCTCTAGAGACTACCTAGTCAAATCTCCTTAAACTAGTTTGATCACTCATTCACATTCGCTCAGTGCAGCACAGCCAGTGCTCAGAGCAGACCACAGAGCTGCCTCGGTGCAGCCTCATTCCTCATGAACTGCACATTGTGAAGGGCAGAGTTTCATTGAGGGCACCAATTTTCCCTGCGCGTCCCTGATGCTTTCCTACCTGCCCCATCCTGGTCCCCTCACTTAGGACTGATTCTCAGCGCCCTGCAGTGCCAGGTCCAGGTAGTTCTAGGCTCACAACTTCTTTATTTCAAACCCAAGGAGGCCAGGGCATGGTTAGTGTCTTGATCTGGGAAACAGCTGAATCGGCCAGGCTGACACAGCAGACATGAGACTGAGGTTCCCCTGGAAAACTCTGCTCAGGGCAACAGATTTCTGAGAACAAGGCAAAGGAGAAACACATTTAGCAACCCTGAGAGGCCCACGTCTAACATGGCAAATTCCAGCTAGAGTATTCAGGAAGAAGCAGTAGAGTTTGATAAGGGACAGCTGTAGTAACACCAGATTACCAGCTTTACTCCCTAAGTCTTGATCACAGAGATGTAATAGCATTCGTTTCCTTAAAACATCCAGGCGTGGTACCAGAGCATTTATAACTTTCCTAGCTACCATGATAACTGAAAGCTGCTGAAGATCTTCAGGGTTGTTGGCCTTGCTCTAGTGTCGGCTTTCTTTGCTCTGCTCCCAACATAGTTGATGCAACTAGCATTTACTTAAGGCAATCTTCAATAATGTAGAACAGGTGACAGTCTGCGGATAAAGGTGGATCTTCCTTGTAGGGACGATTATATTTATCAAGAGTGGAGCCTGTCTGCCTGTGCCTTTGGCACGTTACCAGAACAGGATCAGTAGAGAGACCGAATTGTAGAGGTTTTAGCTGGACGTTTGTTGAGTCCGACCTTTGGTCTGCCCCTTAACAGCCGCTTTCAGGCAGATAGGACATGGCTGTTTCCTTAGGCACAGTGTCACCCGTGCAGGTCAGGACTGAGCGATCCCTGCTGAGTCATCAGGTGTCATTGGTGATCTTGGACATTGCAGGCAGCTTTACTGGCCTCCCTGTTAGCCAATTTCCATCACGTTTTACACAGGGCAGCTGCTGCTGGATCTGATGGGGCTTGTGCTTTCCCCACCCCAACCTGAGGTATTTGAGTCTGGAGAATTATATAATACCAGCTTAAAAATGAGCAACTATCTTCTGTTAGAGCAGTGGAAGCCCTCTTCAACCGAGGACAGGCTAGATATCCATCCTGTCTCCCTGGAACAGCTCCACCTCACGCTGCCCTAAACCCCAGCTCTAGGCAATATGCTCCGCTCCCTGCCCTGCCTCCCTGCTGCAGCAGGGCAAGGAGCTGAACTCCAAACCCAACTTCCTGCTTTTGTGTGGTGCCAAAAACACAGCAATAACTGCTTTCCTGCACGTGACAGGGCCTGTTTTGCCTTACTTTGCTCTGTGCTGCTGTCTTCCTGTGTGCATGGAGAGGAATGGGAAATTGTTGGTTTCCTCATACCATGGAGAGAAATCTAAATCCTCCAGCAACAGGATAGCAGTGAGCTGTTCATTGCACTCTTTAAGAAAGAGAAATAAAATCAGGTTCTGGAGGTTGTACCTGTAAAATTATTTCTGTGAAAATGGTTATTATATTATGTAGTCTATATCCTAGTCACACAGAGCCTTAGGAGTATTACACATAACATCTGCAGTGATCTTAGAGCAACTTGTCCTGTGATCTGCCTACAGTTATCACGACAGGATGTCCTACCTCAGACGTGAAGCTTCCTTCTATCTTGTTCCCAGAACAACTATCTTTAATGAACATGATATTGTTATCGGGGTTGTTTGGTCTAATGCCACTGCATATTAAAAGCAAGTTTTCTGAGAAGAACCATAATAAGACTTTCTATTCAATTTTCACAGTCGTTTAATTAAGAAATCAATCACATGAGGAAGTGTAACAAACACAGTTTGTGACACGCACCCCGTTGCTAAAATGTTTGCTGGTACAAATACCACTTATGGCATTAAGGCATGTGTTTACCTTAATGTCTGTCTTTAATACCTGCCTGTTGGCTGCGGCTTGCAAATACCAAATCTTCTTCTTGACCACATCATTGTGCACCAAACCCGATACGCGTCCTCCAACTACACTCATGATTAGATCACTCAAGTATTCTGTTGAGTTTGTTGAGGCATTTGGAGCTCACTTTAACCAAAACACATATTTACAAATTAAAGCCAATCCCTAAATTCCTCTATTATAGAAAAATACTGTTTCTTCTGTGGATGACAGAATTTCCGGTTCCAGATCTGCTCGCGTGATCTGAAATTTTTAGAAAACAGGAATCAGCAACACTGTATCCTGGTAACTAGATAAGTACATGTTATGTCTTCCAGACATCAAACTTCATATTAGTTGAAATACTAGGTCTCTGGGTTTGTTTTTTTGAGCAACTTTGAGCAATTGCAAATATAAACGACACTCAATATAAATCAGGTGTAACAAAAGCCATAGGTCTCTGTATCATACACTGGCCGCTCCACAAGCCTGTTTTTTGGTCACACTAACCATTCCAGTCCTACTATCTTTGCTACCCAGGTTTAGACTACTGCTCATAGTTACAGGCTGACAATTTATACAGTAATAATCCTAAATCAGTGCTGGTAAAAGGACTTACCTCCCCACACTGTGGGAATATACTAAGTGAAACCGGGAGCATCACTGTCAGTACGCCTGTAATCATCATCATTCTCATTGAAGCAAAAGCACGTGGAGTTTTTGCAAAGTTTACTCTGTCAAAGATATGGCAAAGTGTGTCAGTTTTGGCTTGAAAATAATCTAACAAAATAAAGAATATTGACCACTATTTTACTGGTTGAAACTGCACTAAAGTTAGCAATTCTAAAGGTGCTGCCTTATTTTATTTCCTAATTGTTTACTCAGTTCCTTATTCATTGCCTTGGATTTCTTAAACTGCAGCACTTGCTGAGACCACAATGACAATACAAGATCAAGAATGTAACAGCAATATCAAAATGACAAAAGAACAGAAGATTCTTTATTGCTTAAAAGTGTTTCAGTCCTTTAACTTAGATTTTTTGTGTATCACACTCTTTTTCCCTTAAAATTTAGTTCCTCTTGGGAGTCCTACTTAGCATCATGCATAAATTTATTACTTTCCATATTTTTTAAACTCATCTTGCATCTGCATTTATGTTTTCTGGTAACATGATTCTCTAAAGCTAAGTAAATGAGGTACGTGATCGCCATCAAAAGCTGAAGGCAGGCTAAAAACTCTCTGATAAAACATACAGTGAATTCTTCTTAGTTTTTTTTTGTTTTTTCTTTTAAAAAAAGGCATTGTAAAAGCATTNTTTTTTTTTTTTTTAAAAAAAAGGCATTGTAAAAGCATCAAAAGCTTTTGTAATGTATGGCAGACTATTTGGGAGCTTATGTCCAGTGCTATCAGAAATTCACTTAGATAAATAAGTGAATCAAACTGAATAAAAACCTCCCAAATAACTTCTACCAAAGCAAGAAATAATGCGAAAGTATGAGAAAAAAAAAAGGCAAATGGTAATGGCCAGATTAAATACCAGAATACCCACTAACCGGGCACCCCCAAACCTACCGTAATGCCTCTTACCTTTCCACAAAGTACAGGAGCACAGCTGGTAGGAAGAAGCCTGTCCCAAACAAGGCAGCTCTTGACAAAGCTGTTTCTCTTACGGCCTCCAGAGAGGGAGAAAAATAAATGTTGTTAAGAACAGTGCTCCCTGCCATGCCAAATACCGCGTGTTTCTGGGAGAACTTTTTTGTCTAATACTCTGGAGTTCCAGGTAATAGGTAAGTGAAGGATGAAAATATTTGTTAGGTTTCTTTTATAAATGGAAACTGAACTCCTTCATTTGCCAGATATTCCAGTTGTGATTAAAAAATGCCTTAGAAGGGAGGTGATACTACTGAGGCCCCACCACCGTTTCCTACCACTGCTGAGATCTGCCTTGGTTGGGCTGCCAACCTTGGGAGACACAAGACAGGCCCCAACCTGCTTTGAGAGACCTGATCTAAGTCCACCCAAAGATTCAGCACCTTTTGGGATTGGCACTTAGTGGTTCCTCAGTTCAGGATACCCAACTCTACCTACTCTCAGCTCTTTGCCAGGCAAGTCAAGAAAGGCCCCCATCTTTGCCTACCTTCTCACCAGCATTCTTCGATATTCCTACAACTTGGCCCTTCCTGTCCATCACTTCAATCCCATTCTCAAATTCCGGGCTTCTCACCACCGCCACAGTAAATGCACTCATCAAGCCTGCAAAATGAAAGAGGATGTTGCTTTAAAAGATGCTTGATCTAACAAGGCCATCTCAGTTACGGCTTCGTAATTATGTTCATTTAAACACCCAATTTAACAGTTCACAACTGAGGATCCAAGCAGCTGCAGAAGAGACGGACCATAAAAATCTACCTGGGATCTTAACACTTCCTTCAGAGCTTGAAATAGATGTTAAGGCCCCAATCCCAGAAGCTGCTTTACTCGTATGGACACTCAGAGCTTTCTTCAAACCAAAAGTACACTCTTCTTAAGAGAAAGCCGGGCGGTTGTATTCTGCACAGATTTTATACAAGCCAGTGCAAAATGCAGTACAAAAGAAAAAAGTGAGTAAGACTTGAGATAGAGGTTGCATCCTTGATTTGGAAGGATGGTGCCAGGCGAACACTGATTGTAGCACATTCTGTGACCGTGTTTCTCTGCCCAGCCCCACGCCTTGGTGACAAGTGGCAGCTGCAGCTGGATCTCGGAGATCTGCTACAGCTTGAGAACATTTCAGCCTCCTTCAGGCCCAGCACCTGCAAAACTTCCATCCCACAGTCACTACAGTCATGAGCCTGGATTCCCCCCACACACAAAGGCCATATTGAGTGGGAGTTCTTAATTCAGCTGTTTTATCCTTTGTTTTTCATCTGGACCAAGATCCAGACATAACAGGGCATTGCCCGTTAAGCTGATCTCTCTGAAAAAGACAGATTTGTTTTTGTTTCTTTTGGGTAGGGCAGCTCAATAAGGATATCAGTGTAACAAAATAAGACACTTTTTAAATGCAGTTACCCTCCAGTTTCTCTCTAGACTTAAGAAAATGGAAGCACATTCTAACATTTGTTCTAAGAGAAACATGTCTGAGTTTTTACACTGAACCTCAGAAAGGTTTAGGTAGCCATCTCACATACCTTGGAATAGGTAAGAGGAAACTTTACCAGTTTCCCCCCAGAAAAGGCCAAGATTTCCTCTTAATGGCAATAGGGAAATAGTTATCAACACTATCATCAATTTACTGAAGTCCAGTGAATGGTCACAAACGTGATTAAGGACACATGAGAATTTCTCATATGAGAAGAGGCTGAGAGCTGGGACTGGTTAACTAGACTCCATCCTTGGATATATTCAAACCTGCCTGGACACTGCATTGGGCAACCTGCTCTAGCTCAGCCTAGTTGAGCAGGAGGCCAGTGAACAGTGAAGACCACATTTGCAAGGACAAGAGGATTCAACAGCCATGGGGTACAGCAAGTGACCCTCAGAGCAGCTGCTGCTTTCTACTCACCCAGAAGAGGAGCATGTAGAAGTTTTCTCACAACCAGCTCTGTTAAGGGACTCTTCGCCGTGTACCGATTCATAAAGAAGACAGGAAAAGCCTAAGGCATTGGGAGGAAATAGGCACCTTCTATTAAAAAAAATATAAAATATTTCAATATACACAAGAGTTTAGAAAAAGGAGTCCGCAAATTAGTCCTTAAGATATTGTCTACAAAAGTAAACTAGTGCCTTGGTTTAATAATTCAAAGAAATACATACATTCTCTAGTTACTGAGAAAGGTTTTGTAATCAGTGCTTTTATGAGAATAGGAATTTATATGTAAAAAAAAACTATTAAAGACGGTTATGTAGCGGTCAGTAGTAGTACATATGCTAAGAGAGAATAACTGCCTCTCACTAATTCCCTGTGGCTGCCCATCCAACTGCTCCTACAGTGTGTCTGCTGCTTTCTTCCCTAAATCAAACACCCAGTGCACCTGGCAATCCACATCCCTCCCACCTGGTACTTTCAGTCCTACTCTATATTCCCACAGCACACTCCCTGCAAGTTTTATTTAGGAATAAATGGCCAGGACACCAGCTACAGCTCAGCTTCCCTTAGAGGATGAGGGGGAAGAACATTCACTGCGTGCACAGCTGCCCCCCAGACCTCTGTTAACCTCGAGTGCTACCGGCCTGACTGCTGTGCCCAGCGGAAAGAGGAGAAAGCCCAGCTAACAAATGCAGGAATGGCCACATTTTTCCTGAGAGAAGAGCACAGATTGGCGTGGGGAGTGAGGAAATGCACTGCAGGGCCATCAACAACCCCATGCAGTATCATGAGGATACCAGAGCTTACTCTGATATGGCAAACTCTGGAAATCACACAGCTATTTCTCTATAAAACCTAATTAATCTGCCCCCAGTGTAACATTTGGGCTGGTTCTGGGATTTAAGCTATCTCCACGCAGCACAGCCCTCATCTCTTGTTCTGAGTTAGTCAGATCTCTTCCAAAGATCAAAGAGCAACTACAGCACCTACAGTGAGTTATTCTGGTTATAAATACTGACCATTTCTCCTCATCACCCATTTTCTAAGCTTGCAAAATAATAAAGAAAAAGACCCAAGAGAAAGCAGCAGAGGAATTGGCTGATGGGTGGTCAAGAAAACTCTCCTATACTCAGCAGTATAGTTGAGTATACTCAACATACCCAACAGCTCTGGGGAATACATCAGAGTAGGACATGAAGAGCACAATCCTGAGGGATATTTGGCAGTGTGACTGTCTCAGGGCTGTCTCCTTGTCAGCATATCAAGAAAACAAGCACTGAGCAAATACATACACCTATACATGCTGCATAGGAGATCGCTCCCAAGCCGAGCAAGACTTGCTTCTGTTGAAAAGAGTCCTCCTAAAAAGGACAGAAGACACATATGGTGTGAGTACACTTGTAAAACACATTCAAAATGTAACTCTACGTTAAGATGATACTCAAAATTAAAAATCAATACATACTTCAGACTTCGTGGTACCATTTCCATTGAGTAGGGTGAATCCAGTATTGTAAGTGTGAAACAAAAACTGCAGAAAGGAGAGGCTATAAGCAAGAATGAATTTGGATTTGAGACTAAGATGTATAAATGTAAAATGAAAGAGAAAATTACCTGACAAAAAAACGCATTCTTTGCTTGCAGCGGAAGCGATGAGGCAATAACCTAAGAGAAAAACCCCATGGGAAAAATTATTTTTGATGAATCTAGGAGTTCTGGTTGGCAGTGGTTAGCTGGAATTGCTGTGTTACTATCTGCAGCACTGCTGAAGGCTGCAGGCCACACCAGAGGCTGTTCACCTTGGTTCTAGCTAACACAGTAGAACCTCCTTGTCATAAATGTGATATATTCACTTTCTCTACCCAACATATAACACAAAGACACAGTTATTAGAACACTATATGCAATAATAGAAGGGCAACATGCTCTTTTACTCAAACTAAAAAAAAAAAAAAGATGCATTAAATAGATGCAACAGAATAAGTTAGTAGAAATAATAATGATAGAAATAATAATGCCTGGTAGGCATAGATACTAGATCTAATTAATCCAAGATCTGAGATTTCAGTAATTATTTCCGAAGTTGTAGCCTAGTTCAGACAGTGAATAACAACTCCAGCTATAAACTATGGTCCCCCTGGAAGCCTGACCTCCCAAGACATTTTTACCTCAAGGGGTGCAGCATTTTGTTATTTGAAAGTCAACTAAGATACAGCAACCGTACAGTAAGCAAAGGGCAGGCAGTGTGCAAAGCCTAGAGAACAATCAGCAATTCATTTATTACTAGAGCATCACACTAGCCCCAGTATTAATGCCAGAGATTAATCTAATCATATCTGTGAAGTATTTTGGTTAATTCTATTTCTGTTCTTAATGTAACAGCCATCAAGATCTTGATTATACTTTCTAGCAGTGCCACAGACTTCTGTAGTAATCTATATGCATGAAATTAAATATCTCAGTATGGATACTCATGTCAAATTCTGTGTGCTTGACATCTGTGCATATAACCATAGTTACAAACTTTAATCAAAGTTGTGCATCGTAGATTGATATTTATAAAAACTATACCAAGAATTTATTTTCATATCTTTTGTCATTTCTTAACAAAACCATTTTTAGGAGCAAATATACAAACTATGTAAGAAGAAATTCAAGTTTTGGTGCTGAACAACAGTGCAGTAGGCTCTGACTCTTGCCAAATACAGTCTCATATTTTTCCTGAGTCTAAACCCAAAACAACCTTGCTCTCAATGACCAATTAATTCCAGGATTTTACACATAAAAATTGACCTTTATGCAGGAACAGCCTGTCCAAACACTCCTGAATGTAGCTAACAATTTGGACATCTAACTTGATTCCTTAAGGGCTCAATTCCTAAAAAGTTCCTCAGCCTTTCCCAAAACTCACAGTTCTTCTAAAAAAAATTGTGCTGAAAATAAAATTGAGAAACCTAAATCCTCCAATTCCCTCTTTCCAAATACTTTGAAAAAAAAAATTAAGCCATATGACACAACAGCATCTTTCATCATTACTCACCAATGGAAGAGATAGAGGCAAGAAGGCTAAAAAGAAGAACAACTTTATTTCAGAAATTTTAATTGCTGCGAGCCTAGATTTGTAGTTTTGAGAAAACTCCCCCTAATTTCACCCTTCAAAACCCCACCAAACAGCACCATACACAGGAGCTGCGATTCTGATCTTCTTTTCTCAGTCCTCACTCAAGAAATGAGAGCATCTGTCCCAGCTTATGGCCAAGAGCAGCTCTCGCGAACTCCACTCCACAGGGCTACTTGGAAACCCTATCAGTGAGCTCTGAAGGGAGCTGTTTCTTTTCCCTCCATTCAGAATAAAAGATGCAGCAACAAAGGCTGCCCTATCTGCAAACAGTTACATGAAATAACCATGAACGTCCCATGGATATTCTTGTCTGATCAGCTCTAGTATCTTGTCTAAACATCACCTGAAGCACAGTCTACCACAGCCACTAAATTCATATGTATTATATTATGGTTATATATGGTTATATACTACAAGTCATTCCCCTTTGATGCTTCAGTCACACACATTAAAAAGTCTCTTAAAGGAACTGACCTGGAGGTCTAAAGAAAACTGGAATTATTTTGTCTGTATCCGGATGCACACTAGACTTGGGAAATACAATACAAAATAAAAGGAAAAAGGGAGAAAGGAAAGATTAGATCAGCATCTTTGCTATGCTTAAATAATAAAGAAAAATAATAGATGTGTAAATCATTTGTAAACTTACCAGGCTTAGCAGGAAGGCCTGTTTCATCTAAATAATTTGGAAATTAGATTAGTAATCAAGTTGCAGAAGATACTGAAAAAACTTTTTTCTGAATTTATTATAGGTATCATTTTTCCAAAAACTCACATTTATACAGAGTACTATATGTATGTATATATAACATCTCCTTACATCATTTTACTCTATGAAATTTTTCCCCACAAACTCATGGCTGAATATAATTTCTTCATATTCCATGTGCTGACTAACAGCACCAAATCACAGATTATGGCAGAACAGAAGGCAATTTTTAAAAGTTAAGCTAGTATATAGAATATATAAATAGAAAACAACCAATTCTTAAATACGGCCAAACGTCTAAAAACTGTAACAGCCAGAGTACTGAATGTCGTGTGTTACAGGTGAGTCCTGATGAAATCAAAAGGAATCCTCTAATGAAACAAGGATTTAGCACAGTCTTCTGACAATGCCCTGAGTTAGGTTGCCCATCCAAGCACTGCTATTCCCCAATTTATGAGGTGTGAGACCAAATCAGCCTGCATCCTATGCAACGACACAACAAAAGTCTCAAATGAGCTCAGTATGGATTTTGCTCATTTATCACTCACGTGACCTGCACTGACATTAGGTAGGCTCAGAGCAACAATTACTAGGGTGCTTTGAGGGTTCATTTTAAACCTAAGTGATGTGACAAGCAAATGAGTATTCTTCAGCATGATAAAATTTTCTAGTGTTATCCCTTGTACTCGTATCTCAGTATTCTGCCTGCTGGATCTTTCCAATATTTCCTATTCAGCCAAGAAACATACCAGTATTTTCTATAAACTGCGCTCAAAAATACCTGATTGTTGTGAATGGGCTCATTTAGGGTATTTCCACGGCTTAGTATGGAAAATCTGCTGCTTTGTATTTCTCTCTACATGTAGGAAAAAGGAGAGGAAAAAAAGAAAGTCAGATTTAAAAGCTTGTCAGATTTTAAAGCAGATTTAAAAAATAAAGGTACATATACTCTAAGATAACAGAGTTGTAACCTTACAGTTTTCACTGCGGGCAGCCTATGGAAAAGGCAGCTTCCCTCAGGAGAACCTGTGAGATTACTTGACTTTCCTTTGGGGAAAGGTTTTCATTCACAACAGTATATCTGAACTCAAGGAGAAATGAATGAAGGACAGATTTCCAAGACAGGGAATTATAAAGTTTATAGACAGACATTATAAAAGTTTCTTGAAAGTGTTTACTCACACAAATGCTTATTTATTATTAATACATACACACGTGTGTGTATAATACGCATATGCCATATGCATGCGTTTGTGCCTAGAGACAAACACCCAACACTGTGTGGCACAGAAATTCCCATTTGCACACACTCTGGCTGTATTATTTTGCTTTAACTTAACTCTCCCCTTTATAAAAACTCAACCCAAAATGCTTTTAGCAAACCCATCAGCCAACTCTCATACTGCACGCTGTTTTCCCTGATTACACTCCACAGAACGACACAAAAACCCATCTTTACGGGAGTTTGCTCTCACTTGACAATCCCTGAGGTTTAGAAACTTTAGCTTTACGGCTGAAAGGGCGCTTGGTAAGCTGCACTGTCAACAATAACTGCTGCACGTGGTGAAATTGTTATTTTTTGGTAGAGAAAGGTGCTCGCGTTCCCGGGCAGGGAGGATTCCCTGTGTGGATGCTGCGGGAGCGCAGCCGGCACGGTGGCTACAAGGTCCTGCGTGGGGTCACCAACACGACACACGGCCTCATCCCTCGGCCTGCACGCGTGTGGGCACGCACGTGCATTAAGGGTTCGTGTATACATGGGGGTGCACTCACCGAGGACTTGAAGAGCAGCAGCGGGTCCAGGACATCGGCCCAGAGCCGCAGCCTCTGCAAGAAAGACTGTGCACAGCGTGACACGAACCGAACCGGGCCGGAGCGAAGCGAACCGGGCCGGAGCGGAGCGCCCCCCGCCCTTCTCACCTGGCCCTCCGCGCGCCACAGCTGCAGGTTGGGGTCCATGGGCCGCTCCACGCGCCCCCGGCGCCGCCGGGTGCCTGAAGGGCAACGGGCGGGAAGGGCCCGAGCGGCGAGGGCGGGCGGGCCGCGGCGCCGCCGCCTCTTCCGGCAGCGGGAGGAGCGCTGCGGGCCCGGAGGCGGGAGCCGCGGGAAACTGAGGGCTAGAGACAGCTGCTCCTGCCGCTGCGCTCGGCGCTGCGGGGAGAGAAGGATCCATGGAAACCTGAGGGGTTCCTGGAGCTGCTTCTGCCGCTGCGCTCGGCGCTGGTGGCCGCACCGCGGATCCTGTGTTCACTACCGGGACATGGAGGCGCTGGAGCGTGTCCGGAGAAGGGCAGTGGAGCTGGGAAGGGGCTGGAGCACAGAGCGTTGTGAGGAGAGGCTGGGGGAGCCGGGGTGCTTCAGGCTGGAGGAGGCTCGGGGAGACCTCGCGGCTCTGCAGCCACCTGCGAGGAGGCTGTGGCCGGTCTCTTCTCCACAGTAACCACCGACAGGACAGGAGGAAACGGCCTCACGTTGCGCCAGGGAGGTTCAGGATAGACCTTAGGAAGGATTTCTGCACACCAAGAAATCCTTTCTTTGGAAGCTGTGCAACAGGCTGCCCGGGGATGCGGCGGAGTCACCGTCCCTGGCAGTGCTCAAGGAACAACTGGATGAGGTACCCAGGGACATGGTTCAGCAGGCAGGTGGGATGGGGTTATGATGTTCTCCATGACCTTGAAGGTCTTTTCCAACCATGATTCTGTGATTCTGCAGAGCACAGGAACAGTAGGAAGGGTGGTATCAAGGAAAAAATGCAACACAGCTGCAGGTAGTCACAGTCAGGATTTATTGATGGTTGGGCAGTCTGAGGGATACGCTACGCTGCCTTTTGGCAGTACATTTGGTTATTAAGTTGTTCTAGAAGCAAATTTGTGCAAATAAACACTTCTTTAAGCGAAATCAGACTCTCGCTAAGCTCTAGGATGTACCCACAAGGGTTAAAACTTTAAGGCCATGCAAGCAAAATACAGGTTCTTCATGCTTGTTAACATCCCTCTTTTCTCTGGTGCTGTATCCCCAACTGTACGTGGGTCGAAAAGGGCAAGTATACATTCATTTCAAGTTATACATTCAAGTTATATTCACCATATGTGGAAAATCTTGAGGTTACTGTTGCTCATTATGTTCATCCCTTCCCGTAAGAAGTGCATTAAAAACAAATCCACATTGTACCGAACGTGTCTTCTGTATTGCACACACTGCCTTTTCAAGCTGTTATTACAGAATTCCATCTTTTCTATGAGAAAAGAAAATCTGGGAAACTCTCTGGTCCTAGGCTAGCTAAGCTTTTCTTGCTTTGCCAGAAAAGAAGGCAAACACCCTGAGTACTTCTCCCACTCAATGTGACAACTATTGTCTACAGAAATTCACAAAACTGAAACTGCCAATGGAAAAAAAATCAACCTTTTTCATCTTTCTTTTAAAACAAGACAAGGGATTCAGTAAATGTTTTACTATTTAATTTTTTTTTTCAGCATGAGGAAATTACGATTTTTTTTTAAATATTCAATAGTCACAGCTTCTTTCTTAAGGTCTTCAGCAGCCTCTCAGTGAAGTTGCATAAAATAACATAATCAGTTACTACAAGCGTTTTTTTTCTGCACAGTTGAGTGTTTATGTATGCACTTTCTCAAAATATTCCTTGGAAGCTTCTGGACTTGGTTTGATCTGTCAACAAAAGAAAGAACTTTGTTATTATACTCTTAAGACAAATCAATCATGGATTTGACATTTTATGCAATGAAAGAAATACATGATTTATTAAAAGCATTAGATTATTTCTGTTTCTCCATTCATTTGAAAGGATAAGATGAAAGCCTGGAAGAAGCACAAGCTCCTACTTGTAAATTTTAAATACATGACACTATTTCCTGCTAAGTAGCAGAGCCCTAAAGAAGTAAAAATCCAGGGACAACTGGTGGAAAACGCAAGAAAAATTGGGGCCTTTGAATACAATCTGTATCTTCTGGGAAGCAAGTTGCTGATTTTCTTTTAGGAAACATATGTTTAATATAATACAAATAGACCAAATTGTTCCAACACATGTAGGCTTCAGATTTAGACTACTTGAATTGATTGAGTCAAGCAGTTCACACTGAAGCTGTTCTCAGCTCTTTGGCCATGGGAAGGAAGATATGACAGTGTCTATATTTAGAAAGGTGATATTTAGCCGACACTCACTGTAGGGGAGTCTGGAGTCCAGTTTGCTGGGCAAACCTCTCCGTGTGTTTCCACGTACTGGAATGCTTTCACCAAGCGAAGGGTCTCTTCCACACTACGACCCACAGGGAGGTCATTGATACTTAGGTGCTTGATGATGCCATTAGGATCGATGATGAAGAGACCTCTGTAGACAAGAATTTAGGAAATGCAAATCATGTTCCAAGAGCAAACACACGAAACTGATGCATGTATCTGTCAGGAGTAGCAATACAGCACTTAATAGTGCTGCTAGTTTGTTAGTGCAGTTATCAAAAGCAAAACCAGCCTGTTTTATCATGATACTGAAAAGCATGCATAAAAAACCTGAAATCAAGGCAGCGAGAAATTTAAATAAGGCAGAACTTCAAATTCCCCTTATATTTCAAAGCTGATAGCTGGCATCCTTCCTGTGTCTTTTTGGTTAATAAGAAAATCGGATGTTCCTGATTGAAGAGTTGCTTGGACATTAAATTACTAAATTAAAATCAGTATTGTTCTTGTTCGGCTTGGAAGGAAAATTTTAAGCAAACCTCTGTGGACTTTTACCACTCTATCCTTAGAGGGGAACTAAATGAAACAACCCAGGATACAAGAAGTCCTTCTCCACCAAACATCTATAACTAGAATTCTCTGAATACTTAAAGAACATGAGATTCCTCCCATACTTTAGGGCTGATAGCTGGTATAGTCACCTTTTCATCTGCAGAAATCAGGAATCAGGCATTTCCATCAGACTTCTATCCAAACCCAATTATTTCTCAGGGACCACTATTTATATTTAGTATTTCTATGGTGAGAAAGGAGTATAAATTTCATTATTCTAGAGAGTTGTAGGAGTAACTGTAGTGGCCTCCAAGACTCTAGCTTAGAAACTTATCTTTCAGAAGTTTAGATGGTCTCTTTACCTCCAGGAGAAAAAAAAGTGAGAGGAAGAGGGAAAAAAGGAAAGAGGAAAATAACAATATTAACTTTGAAAGGCTGAGGAATGCTCTTCCTTCCTACTCTCCTTTCCCTTGGTGTGTGATGGAGTTCCCCCATTAGCTCAGATCAGAACAGCTGACTACCTGTGCAGGTGCACCAGAGGAGGCTGCAACCATCCCAACTTTGCACCGATGGGTATGTTCCCTTTTCCCAGAAAAAGACCAGGAATTCTACAGAGCAAACTGACACTTCATAGTCTTCTGGAGCAGACCCAGGAGCAGAGAGCATGGCCTATGCTCTTTTAACATGCCTTTCATTAGAACAGNGGTGCACCAGAGGAGGCTGCAACCATCCCAACTTTGCACCGATGGGTATGTTCCCTTTTCCCAGAACGAGACCAGGAATTCTACTGAACAAACTTGACACTTCATAGTCTTCAGGAGGAGACCCAGGAAGAGAGAGCATGGCCTACGCTCTTTTAAAATGCCTTGCGTTAGAACAGATCGTAGCAGTTGTGTATTACCGTAGTGCTATGCCAGGTCCTTCGAGCAGCACACCGTAATCACGGGAGATTTGTTTTGTGAGATCTGACAGAACTGGAATATTCATATGGCCCAAGCCGCCGTTCTAGAGGAAACACAAGATACCATTTTCTCATCAAATGCTTTTTAAAGATTATTCTTTAGATGGCTGGATTCAGTGCTCTTGAAGATATATTAACAAGAAAACAAAACAAACATACACACACAAAACATTTACTCCATTTGCACCATGAAAAGAAACCATACAGGACATGCACTCAGGAACATCTGATCTATTTGGAACATATTTTTTTTTAAATGAGTGTTTTAGGATTGCTTATTTTGGTGGCAAAGGACTAAGACACTGATAAAATAATACTAAGAAGGATTCCTTTGTCCCTTGCAAGACCTTTGAATGTAAAGATCTCTACTGCATATGAAAGTGCAGAAAATGAAAGTGAGATGAACATGGTGAGGAAGGGTGGGAGAACATTTATAACAGACAAAACACTGCCCACCAACACCCATACCAAATATGTCAAGATTTTTGCTGTCCTTTATTTAATATTTGTGCTTTCTTTTGAACCTGTTTAATATTAGGATTTTCTTTTGAACCTACTTTTATAATATTTAGTGAGTCAACTAAAATCTCTGAGTTTTGCAACATATTGGAACAGTAAGAGATAAGCTCCCTATCCTTGAAACACGACCAGAGTTTGTTGGCTTTTCTATTCCCAGCCTCAGTAGTGAATCATTGTGTAATCTCAGTCACTTAGACCCTGATCCCGCAAATGCCTCTCTGCAGCAGATTTCTCAGGCACAGGCCTTTGAAAACAGGTATCAGAGAAACCAAAGCCTTAACTTCTTGAGGTTTCAGATTTCCATCTGCGCCACTGTGGAATTCTTTCTATTCCTTGCAAAATACTTTGCTATGTGTACACGAAACAACAGACAAGTGGTATGTACTTAACTGCTTTCATACAAAGCTTGAAGTCAGTCCATAATCACATTTTGGAGTTCTAAACAAAGCATGTGAAAAATTAATTACTTTGATCGTCTAATGGACTTAATGTGTCTTGGGTGAGCCAAGCTCTCCTGTATGGTACAGAAAACGCAGCCGTGTGTTCTGAGTACCCTTGTGCCATGACAACCGGCACTGCTGTTGACCACGTGGTCCCGTTTCTGTATATTCTTGTGACATTTCTGATCTCCTACTACTAAACAAGCTAGTGAAGTGGTTTACAAGTATGGATTCATATATATTTAGAAAGTAAAATCAACTGCTCTCCCGTAAGAGCTGGTCGTTGCTATCAGTTCTTCCCCTGAAGGAAGCTAAGGACCTAGAAGTGGAACCATTTCAACAAATAAAAGTTAATAATACAAGTGTTTTGATAAACTAGTTGTTCTTTTGTTTCCATTCTGCAGTTACCAACGCTGGGTATTAGTTAGCAATGATTATTAAATTAACTGCTAATAATTTTATCTCATGCTACACACAAAGCATTAGCTATAACAAGCTAATTAACTGTGGGCCAGTAATTAACCTTAGGACAGCAAGATGTCCCCTGAATATTCATCCTGGGGGATAAACATAAGGACGTGATATAACCTCCAGGACCGCGAAAACAGGAAAATAAAAAACAAAACAAAACAAAAACAACAAAATTATGGAAGAAAAGATCAGGAAAAAGACTGAGGTCAGCGTTGACTTACATCACTTCATGGTAGTTAGTGATTGTCTATTTATTGAAATTACTCTTTGCGTGATTGTTCATTCAAATCTTCTTTGGAGCTATTCTAAACAATAAAAAAGGGAACAAACCAATACAGAAAAACCCCAAAGAGCTGCCCAGTTCCTACCTTCCGCGGTGTATTTATCCAGGCCAGATGACAGAAGTGGGAGTCCACAGAAACGGCAACCACCTCGCAGTTCACATCGTGAAACTCGTTGGCCTTGTCACTAAAGGCTACAATCTCTGTGGGGCACACAAAGGTGCTGGGCGGGGAGAGAGAAGCAGCCGTAAAGATTCTGCACACCCTGGGGCAGATGCTCGCGCACCCGTTTTATCTAGGGCGCTTGTTTCACCCCGGGCCGGGCTATCTCCGCAAACACCCGGGCCCCAGTGGTGCCGCCTCAGCGCAGGGCCACCCAGCCCCATGTCTTAGCGGGAACAGCCCCGTGCTCTAGGAATAGCCCTATCTGCTCCGCGGGAGCAGCCTGGCTGAGGCGGGAGCATCGCCTTGATGGGGAGGAAGGCCATGTCACCGCCAAGGCGGGAAGGAAGGCCATGTTGCTGCTTTGGCGGGGAGGAAGGCCACGCGCTGCCGCCGCTGCCGCGACCTTCAGCCTCCCGCCATGAGCCGCGCTGCGGGGCGGCGCGACGGGGGCACTCACAAATCCAGCGGGTAGAAGAAGAGCACGAGGTATCTCCCCTTGAAGTCGTCCAGGCTCAGCTCCTTGAACTCCCCCTTGACCACGGCCGTGCCCTTGAAGGAGGGCGCGGGCTGCGTGACGGCGGCCGCCGCCCGCCAGGCGCCTGCGGGGCACACGGGACGGAGGGAAGGGTGGCGCCGCGGGCGGCGGAGC